>JAMKCH010001922.1:0-37054 GCA_023653785.1 Ophioderma brevispina
AAGCTAAAATTTTTCTCATTTACCCGGTTAAACCTTAGAGCCATATGATGTTTGGTTAGGAAGTTATGAGCGAAAATGTGCACCATTTTGGTCGACCAATATTAATTTACACAGTACTCTATGGGGCTGACAAAATCACGTTTTTAGCTCTCGCATCAAAACGGATTGAAATATCGGCGCGAAACTTTACAGATGAGGTTTTGGAGTGAAGGCCAATCTACCAAGATGAAAACTTCATATCCTAAAATCGGGCCATCCCCCTTTAATCAATTTGAATTCAGAGTGAACATATAGGGCGTTTGGATGTTGCTAGTAATTATGCACATGAGCTTTTGAAAGTGGCGCCCATTTTCACATAGCAGCTTTTTTATTTCATAGGTCAAATGCACATAGGAGGTATTTACTGGAATAATATTCATCTTAAAAAGAAAAGCCAAACATTTTATTTTTAACATCTTGAAAGTGATTTTTTTCTAAATTTATTTCGAAAAGGCCATCAAAATTTAGGGTTGGGATTTATTCCGTTTTATGTAAAAGTAAGATATAGACCTACATTATGCATTTACACTCTCCGTTAAGGTGGTATTAGGTAATTTTTCAACCGGCGATAATTAAACATTTTTGGCTTTTCTTTTCAAGATTCATCTCGCTGCGTATTTACTGCCCAGCGACGATAAATCAGGAAGGTTATTTAATGCATAATTATACATAACTGAACAAAAGGTAAGTTTGTGGATGTCGTAGTCAAGAGTATCAAACTTCTTAAAGGTCCCAGGAAAGGAGATGATAAACCTACTCCAAATCTTTACAGGATATTCTATTCCAGTAAACAGGGCCAGAAAAAAATACACTACCAGTGACATCATTAGTGAAACTATTGATTTTCAGTCAGTGTCATGAATAGATTCAAACCAGTCACCTGGAATTTTCTATTACTCTCTGAAAAATCAATAGTTTCACTAATGATGTCATCACCAACCCAAATATTGAATGCTTCCTGGTCCCTCCTTGTAGACTTGACACAAACCACATTAATTCTATTTGCATTTCCTGGGACCTTTAAATAAAGGAGGTGTGTGCTCAAGTCAGTGAGAATTCGAATAGTCTTATATTTTGTTTTTGTTCGTTTAAGGTGAACTAAGTGAAGATTGGAATTATTTGAGTCTGCCCAAATTAAATTGCAGTAAAAAGGTTGGGGAGCACCAGAGTAAAATTTTCGAAAGGAATAACACTTTTAAGACGATACAAAATACAATATTTGAAGTATGTTTTGAACAGGTTAAAGAGTCACCTACAAGTACACCTAAAAACGTTGCTTGTGTGTGTAACCCTGGAAATGTTAACACCATCAATATAAATTTTTCAAATCATGGTACCACACGATTACTGTCCTATTTTCAAAATAATGTAAGTTTGTCTTATCTGTGTCTAATAAGCCCTTTGGAAACTTTTTGGCTAGTAGAGTACAACCCACTTCTTACGTGCATGGCGATCCCTGTACAGCGTGAATGGCGTCCCCTTCATAATTATATAGTTAATTAAATGATGTCTGGAAATGCAGGAATATGCTGTGTCACTGTGATGGTGGAAACCCACTTGCAAGCTTGCCCCGGAATTCTAGCAAATGCCGAGTGAAAGAACGATAGTCCGGGCTCCATGAAACTTAATGTTGCGTGAAGAGTCAAAATTGAGTGCCCTATTCCTTATCGCGTACCGGCCTGTGAGGGTACGTCGGACTAAAATTACTTCTAACACCGGTATGTTTAGATTGCATATTTGTTCAATTTCGAGTTATTCGCTATATTTTATCGTCTCTTCTGACCTTACACAATGCCACTTCCGATACTCATCCCGTAAACCGAGTTTCATTTCCATTTGACCCAGCACCGACTGCGCTGCGATGTCCTCACTCCAAAAGGGTATTAACGACACTTATTGGGCTTTGAAATCAACAGAGAGATGTTGAATTCTTTGTTTGACCGGCTGCTGATGGAGAATAAAAAAAACCGTCATTATTTGTCTCGAACTTCTATTCTAATAAGTTCTTTTTATTACCAAGTAACTCATCTATAACGTCTTAATATGCAAAGTATCATATATGTTAAAGCATGGAGTTATGATGTAAACTGGAGTAGAAACTTCAAATTGCCTCAATATTCTCAAGTTGCATCCTTTCAGTAGTCCAAAAAGCTAAGACACTTCACACCTATATTCTGTCGTCATTGTCGGCACCATTCAACCACAGCACGTTTCGGCTTAATCAGCTCAAGTGGCTTGGAGTCGATATGGTTAATGAGCTGTTGGAGTGACCTTCCTTGACCGCCTTTGAAAACGAGAACTTGTCGTTATGATCTCCAGACAAACACTCCACCTTATTACCTGTCTGTGTACATTTACTTGTGAAAATACCATGGCGTGACTGCTCAATTCGGCAGCCTCAAAGAGACCAGACTCGGCTCTGTGTGATTTTCTACCGCTAATCTACGTTTTTGCGAATTTCTTGTACCTTTTTGTGTAATCCAATTAATATAATAACATTATTATAGAATTGCCCTTTGTTTGCATATGTTTTTTAATTTAAAATAAAGCCGGATGTTTACGCCTAGATTGGTGTGGCCCATTTCTTCCGAGGCAATGCCGGGCATCTGGATATGGCGATTGTTTTACTGGTTTCCCAACCACAATATGATCATGCATGGAGATGTACGCCGGGCATATGGAGTTTGTAATTCAATGGTGGCTACGAACACGCGGGATCTTCATGAAATGCAATGGTTTTTTGGGAGCGAGAAGGGGCCCGTTGTCCCATTAAAATGACTTGAAAATGTTAAAATAAAAACCAGAGAAAATGTAACAAACTGCTGTTCATGTGTTACAACAATTCATATTGACCCCCGCAAACTTCATGATTTCCGTTAGAAAGAATTTAGGCCAGACAAAATTAATGATGATTTTCCCTGTAAATCCAATTAAGCCTATGCTTTTACAGTTGCTTAATTTTTGTTAAAATCTGCCGCTAAATTGAGTAAAATCAAGTAAAATCCCCATTTTGATCAGCCCTGGCTGAACAATCTGCTGGTAAATTTTTCATGGCAAATCGCCGTATTCTGATACACCTGGTTGAAGGATCTGCCGATACGGGTAAAGGCTTGCTAAAACCCACAATACATGCTCTCATTGGCAGGTGTTACCAGATTTTTATCTATCTTCTGTCACCAATGTGTTTTGTTTGATAAAATGAGATAAAAAACGATTGTACAACCTTTGAATTCATGTTTTTTAATTTTCTTTCTGACTATAATTTTACATAAGTGTCACCCCATGGTATCAATGGACATGGTCCAAAACAACATTCTTTCATTTATTGTTAATTAGAAGTAAACAAAATAAATCAACAGTAATAATTCCAAGTATTTTACAAATCCTTTTAAAAAAAATTACAAACCTAGATTTGGCATCGAAATCAATGATAACGTTTGGTAAAATTGCTCAACATATGTCATTTCGTATTTATTTGTGATTTGTACAATGGAAAAAAAACACACACCGACGAGCATGGCGATTGAAACGCATTAGACTGGCTGCCCGTCGGGGTGAATTTTGATTCAACAGAAAACATTTAGGCCCCCCCCCCCCCCCCCCCATTTTATAAGATAAATTGTTTTAAATCTTAACAGATTTGCAACTTAACGATAAAAAAGTGGACGATGGTGATAAAGTGGTCATGACTATGAGCTGAAATACCAAAAATTTTTCAGCCTGGGATCATCGCTCAGCATTTTTAACACATGGGCCATGGCTGCAAGTCGTGCTGTGCTATTCCGACTAATGTCGAGATGTGAGACGAAAAATCTAGGGCAAGTTTACGCATTTCATACCTACAGATCGTGCCATGGGTTCATCAAAAATTTCATCAGATTATCATACACGCCGTGCTCGTCGTTTGATCTTAATACGTTTAAAATCATTGCACATTCCCTCATTTGCTAAAAAATAGTGCTTTGTGGTGTGCGGGATCTGTTAACATTTCGGGCAGCGATTTCGAGGTGAAGACCGATCGATCGACATCCACTTCATCAAACCACTTGAGTTTAGTTCCGACAATACTAGGCGGCCCATTAACACTGCGAACGGCGCTGTGTACAATAGTCCCAGTGAGTTTTCCACCCACAGTTTTACTATAATAACTCCATGGTTTAAAGCTAAATGTCTATTTGCCAGGGACGGATGAGGAGGTTGTGTACTTGTTACTCTTAATATTAGAGGTAGCAGAACCTTGTTTAGAAGACTTTTGGTTGACTGACTTTTCCGTCTGCTTCTTTGAAGTCAAATGAGAAAGAGTATAAAGGTAAGGGTTGAGAGATGAATTTATGGGAATGATAAAAACCACTGACCATGTGTAATCTGCAAAGAGGGATTACTATGACCACCCAGTTTTGTGACAAAATCCCCAGATGATGACAGGCATCCACAGAGAAAGTGCCGTACGACCATAACCGGCCATTTTTACGCCATTTTTACTATCCTGTATTCACTTTTCTTGTTCGTTAACTCGCTTGCGAGGAAGACTGTAGCGTGTATAAACATGACAGTGTAACACACGCATATTGTGACACAGCCACCAGATTAACCCGAGGAAAAGTAACGATCGAGAAAATACCACGCCGGCTATATTCCTTTCCTTAACTATTGGTAGGATAAGGTTTTGACTGGAAAAAGGACTTCCAATACACTTTGTTGTCTGGTAGGAAGCCGGACGTGTTTGACCGGCACCCTATACAACCATCAGACATCGTAATGTTTGACTCTGGATCATCATAAGCAAGGGTGGAATTAAGCTATGCACAACAAAGTTTATTACCAGATAATGTCAAATGTATACTTGCAAGAAAATGGTCGCAATCGAACTTGACTAAAGGCAGAATTACCCAACAAAATCTATCGATGCTTATTAGCGTAAGGAGAAAAAGATGCATCGCTTGATATAAGAGCCAGAAAACCAGCTACTTTGCAAATAATTCCCAGATCGCCACTGATCGGAATAAACGAATAATCGTCACCGTAAATATAAATCACGCTCCAGCAAAAATAATCTGTAGACAAACCCATTACCAAATCAATACGGCTAAGTTGCCATCATTAACTTCTGGACAAGTTGTGTGGCGCTACTTGTCTTTTCGTAAAGCGCCAGATAATGACAAAGAAGTTGCCTACAGTTCGCTCACGCCAAGCACCCACATAGACACACGAAGAACATAATGTTGCATGAACTTCCACAGACGAAGAGAGGTGGTTGTGGCTGAAGAAGAACGCACTGTTCTAAGTTTTTAGTTGTTAAAGTGACAACAGAGCGATGTATCCTCCACTATCTTGCAAAGGAGACATAGAAAATTTTCGTGATCCACAAGCCTCGTCTGACTTAGCTAAGGTGCCGCCTAAGCGCGTGTGTGTATGTATCAATTATATGTGTGCTAATCTGACGTCCACATTTGATCGTCCCCCGCATCGTCGGTTGATTTTTAAAATTAATGAACTAAAATCTCCTCGAGGTTTAGTTCTGACTGATATCTATGTCTTTAACTACCAATATGTAATTAAAATGGTCCTTGTCTTTGCCCTGTTATCCGGGTTCACTTGTTACACTACACTTTTCATCATTCTTTCTACCATTTTGTTGAGGCCTTTTATAGCTTTCGGTTAAGAGAACATTATTTTATCATATTTTCATATTTGCGTACCATTAACACATTGAGCCTTTCATAAACATCATATAACAGGCGGATAGAATAAGTGTCATCTGTGAAAGTGTCGGATTTAATCAGAGTACAAAGATCGGGACAAAACTGTACCAAGTGTTGTGTGTATTTAAATCATTGAATTTGGGAGTGGGTAGTTTGGAGTGAGGTCCGTTTATAATGATTTGAATGAGTTAAAATTAAAACCAGAAATATGTACAGGCATGATTCATTCCATCGCTATTTCATTGTTAGATGTTTATTTGAGTATACAAAGGAATAAGATTCACACCATTTATTTTATATAACACCTAAGTTAAAAAAAAGATCCTTGTAATTTGATTGGGGATTATAGGTCACGTGGTCATTCAATCAAATATATATTGACCGTTCTATTCGGCGTGCATTTTGGTTCCATACCTTTCGTTCTATTGCACGCATCATGGTCTTCACAAAAGCAAGTCACATAATCACACACATAACGGAACTCGCCGTGGCTATGGTGCAATATTATGATCAGCGCTACGGTGCTGCACGCGTTTTCGGGACTGGCCATGGCGATTAAGGGAAAGGGCCCTGTCAGCATATTAAGGTGGGGCCCCTTTAGCGCCAAGAAGCCACGCAAATCACACTTAAGTGCGACAAGGTGGGCCGAGGGTCCCCTAGAGCATATTTTAGGGGGGCCCTGTCAGAGTGATGTCAATGCATGACCTTAAATCCGCCACTGGGGATGGCGTAACATTACCAACGTTACCTGAGGCGTACAAATGGGGACACGAGCTTGTTTCAGTTTCTGCTGGCAAATGTTTCCCCCAGCACGGTTCTACTTGGAATTCCAGACCATGGAGTTTTCCTCGGACCAAGTTTAACGCCAGGAATATAGCAAGTAGTAGGAGAAGCCTAAATGTAAGTTAACATTCATTGCCTAGCCGGACTACAGCTAGGGCTGGGTCTTGCCACTTGGTGAGGCCCTAGCCTAGCCTAGCCTAGTCTAGGGCGCTTAGCGTAGTCTAGCTAGCCTGATGCTTAATGACAAGGATCTACTTAAGTTATATAAAACAATAATGAATATTTTTCATACGTTTCAATGGGAAAGGAATATTTATTCAGTCGAAAGATGAAAATAATTATTCTTACCAATGCATTCATAAACATCATTTTGTATACATACGTTCATACATATGATCCAATAGTCTCGGTTGTCAAGGCTGTTCAAAACTGCCCTTTCCCGAATTATGGGATCACTGGAGAAAAAAATTCCTGACAATAACTCTGTAAGGTTCAAATGACAAAAAAGAGAAAAATGCAGAAATTATTATGTCAACCTTTTTCCTATCAAGTTATCTTTACCTGATGTGCATTCACGTTTTAATGCGAATACAAAACTATCATGTCCAAGCCAGTTCTTTAATGTAAAACCATAGAGGTAATGCTGTAATCTGTTCCCTCTTAACAAAGACATATGTAAACGTTGGTGGTTCGTGTACGAATTTAAAATGACGTATTTAAAAGTAGTTCCTATCTTACAGCGTTCGTAACGATTCTAATCCATCGAACGCATTGTTAGTATTTCTAGCAATGGAATACCCAAGGGAATCTGAATAGGAATTAAGATTAAAAGTTAATCTTGAATAGTGAACATCACTGATAAAATATATTATTTCTTGTTTAATAAACAAATATTATTGAAAGCAAAATGATATTTCCAAGTTGTATTGTTTTCTATTGTTAAAACGTTTTAGTGTGGGTTTAATTCTACACACAAGCTAGAAAATAATGCCAAATAAAACCAAGAGACTAGGCACAATTTCTCTCAAGAAAAGAAATATTTTATGAAAAAATATCAGTCTGTGGTAGTAATAGATTATTTAAAAGAAAAAACCTACAGGCCTTGTAAAATATCGACAGTCGTGAACCGGAGGACTGTCAATATAAGGTAATATTGTTGTCCGATAGATCATCTGGAATGAAAATAGAAAACATTATTTTAATGTTAAATAACATGACTTTACGTAAACTATGTTTTAACTCTCTTCGTGCTAAATGAAGATTGTAAGCTAGCTTGGCTTTAGTTAAGTGTGTAAAAAACAAATGACTCCTGGTACTAGTTTCTATTTGTAAATGATACGTCGGTGAAGAGACATTGTGATGTTGCGATAACTGTGTCTGTATTTAGCAGTATGAATGTTTTGGTTGATTAGCTAACTCGTCGTTCCTAACTGGAACACAAAAAGCTGTATCATTTGTGTAAGACATTCATGAGACTAGACTACTAAAGTTAGAAAGCACTAAACGTAACACTTCAGTACCAGGTCATTTGTTGCCGCCCGCGGTAGTTGGAGACTCAATACTCCTTTTTCGAACCTCCGTAGTTAATTATAAATAAGCTTCGATAACCTTCACTTGTGTCCTACTCTCTTACCGTTCTATATGTGCTGTATGATTTTTGCTGTTAAAGCGTGCACACGAGATTGCACAAACAGCGACGGTCTCTAAAAAAATGAAATTTGAACGCCCCCAAAATTATTATAGTTACTTTGAAAACTTAAACCATGTCAAATTTGACCAGTCCTCAAAAGCGCGTGGGATAATTTTGCTGACACTTGTGTTTTTCAATTTCTGAAAAGAAACATTAGTAGAACAATAATTTCTTGTGTGTGTTAGTATAAAGATCCTTTTTTCTACTCTTTTTTAATGGAAAGAAATATACATATTTATAATTATTTATGGAATATTTTCTTCGGAACCTAGGGTTACCCTAGTGTAACCCACCCCGGAACCCACCATATGTAATGCATTATAGATTGAAAGTTCAATTCAATATCTTCAGAAAAGATAAATGCAATATGATGCAGTCTTACCAATGAGTGGACTCTATGTTATTGGACATGTGCATTTTTAATGTGAATCCATTGAAAGGGTCCGTTTGTTTAACTCACTCTTTAGTACATTTGATTACTGGAGAATACTAAAAAGTAAAAAATGGTAGTATCTCAATTTTAAAATTTCATCCTTTGGATTGGGTGGATTGGATCGTGACACTGTTTTATATAAATCTATACATTTTCTAATAAGGAGCTCACCAACGGTAACAACATTAACAACATTAAAATGTGAAATTATCTTATTATTAATATTTACAATCACTAAACTGGGTTTTCGGTTGTCCTACTTACAATATTTGAAGATTCCTAAAGCCTTTAAACATTCCCGGCAGAAGAACGTTAGATTTACCTCCCGACAGAACTCTGCAAAAGAAAGAAATTGACAAAATCAACACTATCCTGGTAAACTAACTTCTCCTCCCGTTTATTAATTGACGCCAAATGTTGCAATTAAGTTGACTTTTTTGAGCAATTAAGTTTAAAATTCAACTTACAAAGCGTTGGACGTCTTGGCAACGGAGCTGATAGTTTCCTTTGTCCAGCCGTTTTCACAACTTTCTGTTAAACCATTCCGATTGTAGTTGCAGTGACAGCCCTCAGGACATCGTTTAGAAGCTGCGTTATTCGTACATCATCATTTACGTGAATATAAAACAATGATACATTTATAGAACTGATATTACAATGTAAAAAACTCATGTAAGATAAGAAATCAATATCATAATATAGTTCAGGTGCCTGTCAAACAAATCCATATTTGACGTATATAACCTCAATGACGTTTCGAGCTAATCCATAAAATTTTCTCGAACTCAATTACCTATTTGCGGATATCAATATTAAGTAAAATGACCTTGACCACTAGATGAGATTATGAGGTTCACTAGAATTAGCATTGACCGCCAATTTCCCACATTTGTTATTCTTAGAACTATTTCGAGTGTTGCTTTACAGTTGCAAATACGTAAATTTTATCATTCCTTCAAATTTAAAGTGAATGGATCGCGTGTCTTTCCTAGTGGAAATATGGTGCATCTTGCCTCAAAATTAACCGCGATCTTCATGGAAGTCGCAAGGTGTTAATGGGGATTCCGTACACATTCGCGCCAAAAAGTAATGCTTTCCAAACACACATTTTTTAATAAAATTATGAATAAATCCGATTGGATTATATTATTTACCTCTTGCAATCAACATTTTGGGGAATATTATTTTAAGCTGGCGATGGTCACTCGTCCCGCGTATCGCGAAAATCCCGGTTGCCCGATTTGCCTTCCGTTTTACAGTCGAGAATCGGGATGAAAAATCGGGACACACATTGAGAATAGTGAAGGACAAACACGTACTCGGATTTTCAATTGTACGTACTAAAGTGTAGTACAGATTTACCGAAGAATTGGAAAGGTTGGATGTCCCAATAATGGCAGATGAATTCTGACCATCATATAGCTGGTCGGATTTGTCTATGTTCTGGATATTTGTCCTTTAACACATGCTTTTCGCATAGCATAACAATGACGTCATTTTCAGACATTTACCACAATCTGTCTCATCATCTCCTGCTGGGCAGTCTTTGATACCATCGCAAACCTGGTCCTGCAGTACGCACATGGTGAGATTTGTCCAGGAGACTTCATCACATAGGTAAGAACTTGGACATTCGATATATGCTACAAAATAAGCAAAATTCATAACGTAACATTTTGCCTAATTGAAAACTTAATAGCAGGTTCAGAGTCAAAACAGATCAGGAGAACACAAAGATAGCGATGATACAAAGAAAAAGAATTTGCACTGAAGATAGATTTACATTGAATGTTTGGGTTGTCCAAATTACAACTAGGTACTTTGCATTTCAGAATGAAGTAGAGTATGTTGAATGTGTAGTTATTTCAAATTAATATTAAAGCTGGAATAAATATAACAATTCAGTTGGTTCATACCGTCCTAATATATTTTCAACATGTTTATTTTCTTTTCTTACCGGGAAATCATTCTTAAATTCGTTGTTTGTAATTAGTTACTTAAACTAAAGAACTGAAACGTGTGCATTTATACCACATCTGCGTTCCTCTGCGTAATTAATGCAGTCATTGAATCCGTCACATTGGGCGCTTTTATCCACGCAGTAACCGCCGCCGCAGTTGAATTCGTCATCATAACAAATCCCTGCAAGAGGTAAGCATTTACGCATTTTCAAACTTGGCATCATTTTCATATGAGAGCTAAATTTAACCAATTTCCCAAAGAATATAATGCATTACAAATTTGCTATTTCCTGGTTAAGTCTTCGTGTTGTACTCGAGTCCTAGCTTTTGAAAGACTTGAAATTTTCATTGTATTATGGCGATCGTGCCAATAATCCATTCCTACGTAACCGTTCATTTTAACGTATACTTGTTCGTCTTATTTACTAACAACGCTAATAAAAATGTTTAACGGTGTAATTTTCCAACAACAAATAAAATTCTCTACTGTACGAATAAGACTAACCATTTATATCATGTACATGTTGAAATTGGAAACGAAAACCGCGACTTGTTCCAGTTCTATCAGCTACAACCTGTATCCATAGTTCGGCTTGTTTTGATGCCAGCCGTCGTAGCTTCAGCGTGCCAGTTAATTTTGCAATACGAGAAGAAAAATCCGACGTGTCTTCACCTTCTCCGACAATCACAAAATCGTAACCTCTTTCCATCTCAAAATCCAGAATTTCCAGTTGAATATGTGGTATATCCTCGGCAATCAAAACAATCCATTGGCAGTTCAGTTCATTTCGGTAATTCATAGGATATTTGGGAGAGGTTAGATTAGCTGTTTCTTGTACAGATATGTATATGTTTCGTGCACCGCACTCGCCTAGAAATTAATGTTAATATTTTCATACAAAGGTCTACACCATATGTGCAAAAAAGGATAAATAAAGTATTATTTGACAAATACAGGCAAACTGATGTTCGAAAATACGGACGAAACAAATCAGGAAACCTGTCAACGTGGCGAATTGGTTTACATTTTTGCCCACCAAAAAAAGAAAATATTTTCAGGGTTTTTTCATATCTTCAACACCAGTTACCCAGGCGTTGTGTATATGGTAACCATTCAAATTGTGAAATATACATGTAAGAAATACACAAGTGTTGTTCCATTTAAACAGTTAAATCAGTGTAAATGTTCAACAGCATAACAAAATTTAATAAATTCAAGAAACATCTGCCTAAATGGAATCATATCGATGCTAACATTACAGAAAATAGCTATCAAAGTTATTATTTCATTCTACTACTATGAGATTCATCAGACGTCTACTCTAGTCCGGACGTACGTCTAGGTCTATTCAAAGGTTAGTTGCACACTTACCACACTGTTTTTCATCTGCTCCATCTAAACACAGTTCATCGCCATCACACTTCTGGTTACTATGGAGACACACAAGACCATTAATGGATTCAGTCGGCAAGCAAGCAAACTCGCCATCATCACACGTGACTTAAGCATCAAAGAAATAAAAAATAGTAACATTTGTTCTTTAGTTTTAAAAAGACAACCAAAATTTTAGAATATACTACTTAAAGGTATTAAGAATTTTTTTACAAAATCTTTTTTTTTTCAAATCGATTATTTAACAATGTCTGGACATACTTTAAATAAACATGTAAAACATTTCCCCTTACAGTTAAATGGTTTAGTGGAAATTTCTATCAGGAAACCTTGTTTTCCATCGTTCAGATGATAACCTGTTCTGAAACGTATTTCCATAGACTTCGTGTATGTCATTATAGAACTTGGCGTAATACCCTTCCAAATCGAGAAGAAGAAACGGTTGGCACTAAAATCAAACCAATGAAATAACCTTCCAAGTGTCGTATCTATGAAATTGGCAAACGGATAGCCAATGCCCAAAGCGTTAACTATCCAATAGCAATCGACGAGAAGTGGTGGTTTGAAAGGGTAATTAGGTGATGTTATATTAAAATAATCGCACTGTAATATTTCAAGTTGTTTCATCATCGCCATCTCCTAATAGAAATGAACTGTCTGATCTTAAATAAACAGTGAAATGTAACCTGAAGGTAGGAACAAACATTTTTGATTATTAACAGAATCAGGAACCGTAAATTGAAAATCAAATTAAAAATCAATAATGCAAAAAAAACAAAATCTTGATTGTTGATGTAACTGAGAAACAAACAGGTCAAAATATGGCGTTATTATCATAATTAACATAATTAAGCAATTTGTAGCGCTATTCAAAATTTGTGTACCAGAGTTATTTTTTAAGTTTTTATATCAGCATTGTAATCTATTTTTGTTCTCGTTTATACGCCAAATTTTATGGAAAGAGTCCTTCGGGAAAGTGTGGGTTTTTTTTTTTCATTTTTGACGGGGGATGGGTTCGCGTTGATATGTAAGGCACGCAAAACACGAAACGACACATGCTTTAACAATAATATATTTTTTGCATGTTTATTTACATTATTATCAGCTAATAATGTAATTTAATATAAAAATTAGGATATGTTGATCACTGCACCTGATTATTATATTTTGTGTTAAAATATGCCCATCTATTGACGCATAAACCACTAACACATTTTACACATGGTCTTTGAACATGCAATAATTAATCTATTTTAAAGGTGGGCAACCAGCGATTTCACATACCAGGGTGTCCCTTAAAAAAATTGGGGAAAAAAAAAAGTTTCTGATTTTTGCTCTGATGCAAGCTTTCATCGAAAAATATCCTCATCTGAAAGATTAAGCTGAGAAATGTTTCTTTGCTACAAAATTGTGCAATTTCGATATAGAGCAAATGAATTTCAAGCCTATGTTTTACATGAATATAAGCAAATCAGACCACTTTTTTCTTTCTTTAAGACATTTCGTAGCATAATATAAGGTGAAGGCAATCTGATTTAGTGTCTAATCTTTTGAAATTACTATTATGACACAATATTTGGGTGCCTCAAAAACTATTGTTGCACCTTTAAGTCAATGATTTCCTTTTTGACTCATACGATGTTCGAGGCAAATTTCCTTCAAACTTTTTAATATCCATTAACCGCAATCTTGCTCGTCTGTCTCATCAAGACATTGTGGGTATCCCTCACACATTCCAAATCTTCACCAAGACATCCGAAACCAGAATTACACAGCACCTCCTCATCTCACATGAACTGTTAAGTGAAATAATTTCCTACTCAAAAATTGATATTTTGCAAATTTCTCAGTACGCATTTCAAGAAAGATTGATTTCTTGAATCCACACACCAACGAACCAAGATAATTTAATAATCTATAAGTAAACTTTTTTTACGAAAACCCACGAGAATCCGTTATATTTTGTACCACCCGTATCTCTTTAGTTAAAACGGAAAATTGTAAGTGTGATGATTTGTTACTCAATTTAAGATCTGAATTTATGCAACTAGTACGCAAGACATTGGTACTTGTGACTCAAGACCTGTTTATTCCAACAACAGACAACTTTTGCAATTAAAAATACAGTACGCCGCCAACGCAGCGGCGGATATAAGGAAAAGGGCCTTATTTGTCAGCAGCTTAAGGTGGGGGCCTTTTAGAGTCGCAAAGCGACGCAATGTCGCGCTTTAGTGAGACAATAAAGGGGGTCTGAGGGGTGATGTTCCCCCGCAGACGTGAAGAAATGAAAATCTGGTCTTAAAATACAATTTGATGCATAGTTTTGATTCCCATTTTCACGAGCAAAATTAGGGTGATTTTTTTCATGGCAGTGGTCCCACATTTGAAGGGTCAAAAATTTCCAGGCCCCCCGGTTACAAGTGTTTGTGAACGGTTCATATTTGATAACAGGGGACCTGGTGCTATAGGATTTGACTTCGCAAAAACATATTAACTTCCTGAGCCCATCGTATTTTGGTAAGAAAAAAAGTTGTGTGGGGCCCAGTGTCCTACATTGGCATTTTGATGATGTGAAAGGACACTTTCCCTTTTGTTCCCTTTTCCTTTATTTTATTTTTTCTTGGGGGGGGGGGCAGAAGAGCCCTGTCAGTAGCTGCTGACACTGCTGACTCTTAAATCCGCCACTGTGCCAACGGTTGCCTCGAAAAGGTGATTTTTTTTCATATGCATCACGAGAAAAAGTCTACATCCTAAATCCGCGAAATACATTTATTACACATGAGCACATGTTTGTTTAATTTGCCAATATGACGCTATTTTGCATGTGAATACGCACTCGCTTGAGGATTTATTTGTGTGTTGAGTGTGTTGTATCTTTTTTAGTTTGTGTGACAGTAATTTCATTGCTAAAAATACGTTTTTTACCATTAGATGCCACCCATATAATGTGTATCCAAAATCCTTCCTCTCGTCCAGTAGAGTCCGTTGTGAAATGAATCCATGCCGAACTTCCAGGCACCGTTAGACTCCGTATACCCCATCGCCCACTAAGTGCTAGAACTCGTGATTGTAGAGTTATATTTGTTCCTATTCCAACAGTGAAAAAGTCGTAACCCGTCTCAATCTTAAAAGCAATGAAATCGAATAAGATGAACCCATCTTGCGCTGCTGTCACTTGGTACGTACACGACAAGCGATTAGGATAAGGATAGTTTGGAAAATAAGTGGACGATAAATTGACGGAGCGAAAGGGCGAAACTTCCAATGTTTCTTTCCCGCACAGATCTGAAAACAAAGTGAGCAACATATGAACATTTCTACATCAATGGATCTCTATTAAAATACCTCAAAACGACTTTAAAATTGAAACGTACACATGCAAACACCCACAATTGTTATCAGGAGTACTAAATCTACCTCATGTAACAATGTGTTTTATATCAGTACTATTCTTAGTGTAGACCATAAAATGAGGCCCTATTTGTGTGTATGGATTTAATGTCAGCAGTATAAACCAGTAGAGTGTGTGTTGTGCTAGAGGCTTTAAAGGAACATAGGAAAAACCATCACCAATATACCCTGATTCAAAATTTCATTTGAATTTCATTTCATCCGATATAGCATTTTAACGTCAGCGGTAAATGTTTGCATTACAATAGCCCATAGATTACTGTCAAAAGTCATACAGACTGTCCAAAAAAAATCCTATACAATCAAATTAAAAATTTAAAAAACTATCAACTGTGCATTTCTGTGAGATATTTTTATTTAACTTTGTAGAGCAGCTCCCAAGCTAAATCCTCGTTTTTTATTCAATATGATGCACCCTAACCGGGGATATTGTTAATTGAACACAAAAGATAAAATACCACTTGGGCCGGTTTCACTAGAAGGTTCAAGAAACTAAAGGTATAAGGTGTGTAGCATCTTGTGGGATTAAACTGTTTTTCAAACAAAAGAATATTGTAGAGATCAGATTATCATGCACTGAGCTAATCAATATTTTATTTTTCAAACAGTGAAAGCTCCAGAAATTATGCTGTGGGTGAAATGAGGGGACTTACTCTCAGCGGGACAATAATCATGGAATTCCTGAAACTAAAGGGACAGCCACAAGCCTCTGTTTATTGGGGACAAATGTGCGAACAATGCTCTAATAAGGAGGGCTAATTTCACCTCCCCATTCCCCACTACCTCCATGATGCCAGGGAGAAACACAATTAAAAAAACAGTGTTGAAGAAAGAATAATAAAGGAAAGGATGGTTGGTTTTCAAAGGCTTCAGTTTACTTTCAATGAGTGTGTTTTTATGGTTCTATCTTCTGCTAAAACCTGAAGTAAAGCCGAGACAACAAGACTGTTTGGAATTGAATTTTCTAATGCTACATGTACTTTATTTGCGATTGTGACGTTATGAACTTATAAATTATGTTATATCACTAAGAGGAGCACTTTATCCTTTTTATTTTTATTTTCAATAGAGAATGTCTTGAAGTTGATTTTCAATGGCAACAGCACTCTGTTGATATCGGGATAGCCGAAACTGGACCAGCGTGTTTTTTCAATTGTCTCAGATAATTGACCTTCATTTTTGAACCAGACCCCCAAATTACGCCAACTAAAAATTTCATGAAAGCTGGAACATTCCTAAAAAAGAATAAGTTAACTTTCAGTTGAGATGAACTTAAGATTTTGGCAAAACAATCAATCTTTGATTGTATTTTTTTTGAGACAGTCTGTATTAATGTTCGTAGTATCATAATGGGACAGTTTTTGCAGGTAAGTAAAATGATAACAATACAAGGATTACAATAATAACCAAAATCTCACGTTTGATGGGTTGAGTGGTGAAGTCGAGACTGAAGATCGGATTGTACCTCTTTACGTGGAATTCGACAAGCGGAGTATCTTTAATGTCAGGCAGTATATTTCCAGAGACAGTCGGTCTACTTGTAATGTTCTGCTTATGAATTTTCGGCAGAAGATATAGGATATGATACTTGGATTTCTATAAGGATCAGAGCATTCGTAACTGGTAACTCAGCAATAATATCGGTTGTGTAAGTAAAATGGAGGCGAATCAATATTTTCATTATTTAAAATGAGAAGCATTTTATTTGCGTTTTGTTGATTCAGTATACTATGAAAACAATTTTTTGATGTAAACGCGCTTGGGAAGATACAATGGACATAGTAGTATACTGTTTTCTGTGAAATCCATTAAGCGAAATACACTCAATATGCAGGAAAATGTGTGTGAGGGTGTGTGTGTCTGAGGGTGTGTGTGTGTGTTGTGTGTGTGTTGTGTATGTTTCAGTCATACATAGGAATAAACTAAAATAACATAAGAACTGATGATTTTCAACCAGTAAAACCTCTGACCTACATGTTTTTTACATAAATCCTAGAACTAACTTGTAGGCAACCAGAGTAACATGTTCAGCAAGGCTCATACAAAACTTTCAACAGATAGTGTACAAAAACGGGTAAAATGTTCAATAAGATTTGAACTGATGATTATCCACAGTGTGTTCATCGGATCCACGAATACAATGAGCCAATCCATCACAAACAATACTCTGACTCCAACATCCATATCCAGACAAACATTGAAACTCTTCCGGCAAACACTCTACTGAAGCTGTGATAGAACAAAAACAAAACAATGAACGCAAACAAAGAACCAATCGAACGAAACTTATGCAAACACAACAAGTCAAACACATACACAATAATACACACACAATAATAATAATGATGCAATGTTTTCTGCCCACCCTTTATAATTATGCTCTCGAGAGAGTGATAGACCAATTTGGTCTTAGGCTGGTACATCCTATGTCACAACTAGTTCACTGCCACATATTCAAAAGTTGATGTTACATAAACTATATTCTGAATTTCTCATTATAATTCACAAACAGATGTATCTTCTTTTGACAAAGTTCACTTTCAAATGATCCAAGGAATTCAAAATGGCCGCCACAAGCGCTCATTTATTTATGTTTTAATAACTTATCGTTGAGCCACTACATGAAACCTATACTTCTATCATTGTGTCTCAAAATGGCCGCTTAAAAGAATTTAAGATGGCTGGCATTTACGATAGTTACAGTAATATTATTTTGAGGCTTATTTATCGATAATTAAAACGTTGATTCTTACCTATGAATTCTCTAAAAACAGCTGGAAAAGTCAAAATGGTTGCCATTTTCATTTTCAAGAACACAAATTTGAAACAAAAAGGCAAACAATATGTTGACGGTTTTTGATCTTTTGGCGCCATTTTTTGGACCAAATGTAGTTGTGTTTGCCAAGCCATTTTGAATTCTTGGGATCATTTGAAATGGATTTGTCAAAAAAGAAACCCATTGAATTTAAATAAAACTTGTAAATTGTTTTGTTTTGTTTTGCAGGAACATGTGGTATTTGCTTCTTTGATATCTGGTCTCATTTGGGTCAGTTATTTTCTTTAATTCAGTTTGCCAGTCATTTTGTGACATCGACGATGGGCAGAAAAATACCTACTATGTGCATTGACCTTTTAAATCAAAAGCTCTTATGTTAAAATGGGTTTCACTTTCAAAAACTGCTATGTGTACATTTAATGGGCAACCATATTCACTATGAATTCAAAGTTTAATGCAAATACTTTGTATAATAAGTATTGGCTTGTGGTTATACACCACTAACTCACTTATACACAGTTGGGAATGCCACTTTGAGCATGTTTCTTTCAAATTTAAACTCTCACAAGGAAATACAACAACATCACCCCAAAGTACAAGCTTGAAATCACAAATAACCAATTTTGAACATATGATGACCGAATAAACATTTAGTACGATAACCAAACTGCGCCGATGTCAGACCGCAACCCAAGCGTCTCTATAGTCGCCAAAGCTTAGTAATTTGCAAATCGATGTGAAATGGATGACCGCGGAGTAAAGTACCTCAAATTCACTGTCCAAATGAACTTAGTTAGATAAAACATACCAGTCTGCCATGTCAATCTGAAATTTCTTCACTTTCTTAATATAACTAGTGCATTCTCAGACATTTAAAGGCCCTGTTTCCAGATGCCATCAAGAAAGTAGTCCACCCAAAGATTTTTGATCTTACGCAGCCGGTTGTGTGTATACACCTTGTACAGACTAAGCGTAATGTTTTTAGTTCCAGACAGTTCTGATGAGAAATGGAAATTTGCAGAATTGACGTCCATTTGCACATAGGGGATTTTGATTCAAAGGTTAAATGCATATAGGTTTTTCCTGCCAGCGACGACATGTTAATTTGATGATGTGAGAGGAGAATAAAATGTTTATTATTATACGTAAAATGTAGTTCAGTCCAGAGACGTGTTTGCAGTGCATGGACTTGAGGAAAACCTTGCCACACGTTTCTAAGCTGTTTCTAAAATCGATGGAAATCCCACTTAACACCATTTCATGTCATTTAGCGAACTACGCTTTCACAAAATTGCATTTTTTTAATTGTGGTGTATATCTAAATATTTCATTATTTTTAGAAATAAAGGTGGGACAACTTACAATTGTTACTTGACTTTTAAATGCAATACAAAGCCTTCTTGCCAAGGTAGTCGTTTGATCTAAGCTGTAGCCACAATGTATCTCGGTACGTACGCTCTGCTTGGAGGATCGGAACCACTCACCTTGAGCACATTTACCACCCTGAAATTTAACATAATTGCATGAGCCAATAACTTTCAAGAAATACAAAACCCGCTCGGTTTCAAAACTGATGAAAACTCAGAACAAAGACAGCCTCCAGTGACGTCGTTGAAGTGAAAAAACCATGAGCATAATAGTTGATCAGGGTCCGCTCTCGGATAATTTTTTTTTGGTGAGTGAAATATATGCTATCGCCGACTGACATATCAACCATCTTCCATCAGGTTCGTGTAGAATATATTAAGGAGTAACACTTAGGTCAGAATCTGTATAGGTTGTAAGTATTTGTTTTACCTTTATTCATAAAATCAAATTAAGATTATTTCGTTCATGTTTAATGTAACAAATTCCACCACCCTTAAATCAACAATATATATCGTATGGTACCAAAAGTGATTTCGCCCAGATGTCCAAGACGAAATCAGCATATCCGTAATCTTGATCACTTGTCTCAAACGTGAGCTTAACAGATGATGAGTTAATTGCAACAACATCAGGGCTGTCTTTTCCTGTAAACGCAAGCTGATAGGTGATACCACTTCTGGCGTATGAAACTGTTACGAAATCTAGGCCAGTTTCCATGTAAAAAGCTTTGCCAAAGTCTAGAAGTATTAAGCTTTGTCCATCAGTACTATTGAACAACCAAGAGCATGTGAGGTTAGTAAGGTATACTTCTCCATTGAAAGGTGCTGACAAGTAAATTGTATCATCACGCCCTACAAGATAATCTTGACGTCCACAGTAATCTGTATAGCAATATAAGAAATGAAACAATTTACATGCGTGTTACCTCCAAGATGGAAGTGCCCTCGTCGGGGGCATCTACCTTTAAGCTTGGGAATGTTTGATCAATGTTTGTTGTCGTTATTTGTGTTTTGCTTGTTTCGTTTTGTATAACATAGGTCCTATGATTTTCATATGCTCATGGGCCGGTCAAGTCAATTTTTCCATGGCCGGATTGACTATCCAGTCCGCCTCTGAACAAAGTGTAATAATAAAAAGTGTAATAATACGAACTTCAAGATATGTGTTAATTTTACTTCCACACTAATTGTTTTGTACGTAGTCCTTGGGGAGGGTAACATGACGAATGGCGTTGAGGTTCACTAATGAATACGACTTTGATTACAAGTCAGCCCATGATTCTATGAATTTGATTTTTCGACCCATTCTTGTTCTCGTATGTTTTCTCTGCTCTGCAATTATCTCTGATGTGGTACGTACCTACCTTGGCTGCCACATAGCCGCATTGAGAACTTGTCGGATTGAAAATTTACATCATTGACTTTTTGAGATTGGTAAGTTCCTCATTTGAGTCATTATTTGTCAACGTTGATCGATAAATTAAAAGAAATAAGAATCGAAATATTTCCTCGGTTTAGAAACTAAAGGTTCGGTTTAACTGTCTTTCAATGATGAAGCACGGTATTATTTTTTTTCGTAAGTAAGATCAATACAGCGGGTCGTGCTGAACATTTGTGCTAGTGCTTGTCATACTCAGGTGTGGCAGGAGATATGGTCCTCCGGACTCATGGTCCACCTACAACGTGGAGAATAGGGCACTCGATTCGGTTGACTCTTCATGCAACATTAGTTTCACGCTTTATTCCGTTGTGGTCTATGGATCCCAGACTATGGCTCCGGGCGGACCATATCTCCCTTTACACCGGTCACACGGCCGCCAACCCTCTTGTAAAAGCTGCGAATTAAAATTTTCAACCGGCAATGATTCTGAATGCTGTAGATTCGCTATCAATGGTAGCAAATAATGGAGAGAAGAGAATCAATTACTAACAATGTTATTTTAATTAAGTCATAATGGAAAATGGGACCGTCCGCTCGATCGGTGTGTAGCATGTTTGTTCGATTGTGCTTGAAGACAAGGTAGAGCGATCCATAAGAAATGGATACGGCAGAATCAGAATGTAAAACCATTATGACTTACTGCAATCCAGTTCGTCAGATGCATCCGAGCACTGCTCATAACCATCACATAAACGAGACTTTGCAAGACAGCTATAGCCATTATGGCATTGAAAGTCCTCTGATAAACATGGCACTACAAAGAAAAACAACAAAATGTGATTTCTGTTAGTGTAATTGCCGTATGTTCAGAAAAGTAAAATAATTTGTGGTTTAGTGCAAAATTTTGTGTCTATAAATTGTAGAAAACCCATACAAGTCCGGGTTCATATGCTAACTGGTTAAAATAAGTAGGCTTTGAACATTTGAGGTAGGAGCAATACCTTCATTTTCGGTAGTCACAAGGCGAAGAAAAAATCCCCAAGATGTGCCGAAATAATCTGACACAAATTCCAACCAGATGCCACCAGTACTTTTAATGGCTATTCTACTTAGAGTTTCATCGCCAGTCAAAAGAGCAATCTCTGACGCAGTTGTGATATCCCTTCCTTTACCAACTCTAACAAAATCATATTGGTATTCCGTCTCAAAATGCAATACATCAATGATAATGTAAGAATCAGTCTTATTAGTATTGAACAACCACGTGCATACGAAGTCTTCAGGATATCTTTCGGGGTAAAACGGTGATGATAAGTTGAAAGCTTTGTGGCTCGGTAGATAAATTTCCTCTCTGCAGGTTTCTGTCAAATAATGTGTTATCATTTGAATAAACACATATAAATAAATAATGTCATTTAAAGCCAATATCAGCGATTTCTTCAAAATATGAACACATATTTGTCACCAAAGTCCATTTTTTGCACTGTTGTATTGGAAATTGTTGTAACAAAACCCCTGTAAGTGGCAAAGCTTAAAGGTGCAAAGAGAGATTTCAAATAGCAGATGTCCCTATTATGTGAAAAATCTGATTTTTTTGCACTAGTGTAAAGGTTTCTATCAAAATATCCCCATCTGAAAGGATTAAGCTGAGAAATGTTTCTTTGATACAAAAACTGTGAAATTTCTAATTTCCTATAGGAGCAAATACGAAATTCAGCGTATGTTTTCTATTGAAATATAAGCATATACAGATCATTTTTGTTTTCATTTCAAGATATTTCTGTAGCCAAATAATAGGTAGGTAATCTATTGCATGTCTAATCTATATGAAATCAATACATAGCACAAAAATTTGGGATGACTTGAAATCTCTTGTTGCACACACCGTGTTTGTCAAGGAATTACGATTTTTATCCATTGTGTATTGAAGAAAAAGTCGGATGATAGGTAATTTCACAATTTGGACCTACTACAGAAAAAAACCTTGTTACCAACACAAGTCTTGTTTGATTTTCCTTTTTGTTTATTTCTTTTGTTGCTTTTTTATATTTTGTTTTGTTTGTCTTGCTTTTTTTTGTATCGTCGGTATTAGTGAAATAAATGTGTTTGCTGTTACCGAACGTTTAGGGTAAATAGTTAAGGGCAGTGGGCGTATCACGGGACCTTACGGCACATCAAATCTAGAGCTTTTGGTTCATAAACCGCTACGAGCTAATGATATCATTAGCGTCGTGATATTATTACTGATTTACTTTCTACCAAAGCTTTGTTATTTCAAATAATTACCAATGGATGACTTACCATTACAATAGCTTTCATCTGATTCGTCCCAGCATTGATATATCCTATCACAGACAATGGATTGATCGAAACATCCGTATCCATTGTGACAAAGAAACTGGTCTGAAAAGCACGTCCCTTGAATTTTGTACAAAACATGTAGGTTTTTAATTGGAACAATAAAACAATAAAAATCCGCCATGAAAGAAATTAGTCTAAGTCTTCCTTTTATATACTTACGCCTTTTAACAAAAGTTTAATCATTATATTTGAAGATTAGTTTGTTTTTGCCTTGCCAACATCATTCCTTTAATATGAAATCATTGCTACTATGTTTTATAATATTGTACTCCTTGTTTTAGTTATTTTAGTGGATCATAGTGATTCGTACAGGAACCAGTATTTTAGTAGAGGTATTAGATGGGCATGAGAGAGAGGACGTTGTCCAGTCTCTTGATCTATCATTAATCCTCTTGATCACATAATCCAATATCTTTAAATTTCTTTAATAGTTAGAGAGCGGGTTATAATTCTTGATATGTTACAGAGCGACATAACAGAAATAAACCCAAATCAATATTTGCAAAATATTTTCGTAGAAAACGGGTGGAAATAATCATACAAATCATTTTTTCATCTCCGGATTCCTGTCTGGCAGCCAAAAATGGCGCCAATTGTGCTTCATTGAGTTCGTGCATTCTTTATCCAAATAGAAAAAATACGTGGAAAAACAGAATACAAATTGACATGCAGTCAACAGAGCACTTATTTCTTATAGCTATGAAGAATATGTCTGAATTTGACTAGGAAAATGCAGTCCGTCATATTGCTAAAATAAAGCAACACGGCAATATCTGTGAAAAAATCTGATCAAATTATGTGAAGAGTCACTCTGGGAAAAGATTAAAATTAACACGTCGTGTAAGCGCAAGAAGGTTGTAAGTGCAATAGTTGCCAGTGCCATGTATGCTGCCATGTATCAGGACAACTCTAAATTTATATTTCCTTGAGTCAGTGACTCTTGTAATGGGTCTTCAGGCGACGGTGTCGGTGTCCAAGAGCCACTGACCAATGACATGGCATAATAGTATGTTTTATGGGAAGTTTTGAAAAATGGCAGCTATTACACTTAATTACGTCCTTCTTTCACTCAAACAAGGAATATGTATCCTTCGTCTATCAAGAGCACTATGGAGCTTCTTAATCATGATCCTATATTAGTATGCAAAACTCACTGAAATGAGCCGATACCGTACCAATATAATCAAATCAAGCCTTGCACAAAAAAAAAACACATTTGCACAAGCAGTAGGACTTGTTTTGAGTGGAATCTGCTGAGATATGGAAAATATCCCTTCTCAATATACCTCTACTGCCTCTTAATAGGTACAGGTTGTTCAAGTATCAGGTCCAATCTAGTATAGATTCAAGTTGACAATTACAAGAAATCATCTTTCTTTAATTTGTACTTTACCTGCATGATGTCTATTTGAAAGCTTCACACTAACACCTTTCCGGCCAGTAAAATCATTTGAAGTAAATCGAATCCACATCAGAGGCCCTTCAATAGATACACTTACGAGTGGTACGCCATCTCCACTTATATGCAGAACTTCACTTTTGTCCGGTAATTCGCCTCTTCCCAATGAGAAGAAGTCATAGTTTGGCTGTGTATAGAATCGCAAGAACTCTAGAACAAAAACAGTGTCATTCGTGCCGTTGACAATCCAAAGGCAATCGGAATTATCCGGATAATTATAGGGATAGTTTGGTGTAGAGATGTCCACAGATTCACCTAATTGCAAGCTGACGATTTCTGGTGTGCATAGTACATATTCCTTTACAGTTTTGAAAAGAAAAGGAAACATCATTCAAACAAAACAGGCTAGTTTATTCAACGTTTAATTATTTTTCCGACTTTAATTTTCTTTGGAAAATCATCGTGACTCACCATGCGCTTTCTGAAAACCGTACAAGAACTAAGATCAAGCCAACATCGACACGCTAAAAGACATTATTAAGAACGCACCGTACGTGCACTGTCACCGTTCACATTGGCTTTTGGTCTGCAATTTAAAAAGATAGCAAATTATATATAAACCGAATTCATATGCGCGTTACTATACAAGTATAACGTCTTCTAAACGTTTTATGCATGCCGAATGATATTTCTAAGAATATCTATAGTTGCTGCATTTATCTGAAAAGGATCAACCGAGATTTTCATTAAGCGTCGTTCAATAAATAAATAACTTTCATTAAAAGCGAGAAATACAAAAAAGAGTATTCCTGACAGTAATATCTTTTTCAGCCGTGGTATCGGGAAACACGTCTGTTTTTTTAACATCATGTTGATCCGTAAGGCTCATCTACCATATCCAGATACAGTTACCCAATTCAGTTTCCTCATTAAATATATATGTTGCCGCGCTCCTCCGTGTGACGGATTGATGATGAGGGCACCGCCCTTATATTGCTTGGTAGCCTAGCCAGTTGTCTATATATTGTAGCATTTTGTTTACTTACTTATTTGTTTAGGTTCGACCACAAATTGCCAGACTTTGTAGGATGATAGAACGGATGTAGAAGGAGAAGGTATATGATTTGAATTATATGCTAATATCTCGGAATCTGAGAAAAATGTTTTAAACATCTGAAATTCTTAAGTATTTGTGAGAGATCTTTTATCAGAGAGAGTGTTTTTTGAAGAAGGAAATAATCTGCTTAAGTTGTGTGAGATCCTAGTGTTACCTATTTCGCGAGATGGTTTCAACCAGTTCAATTGGCTAGATGGGGTTCCTGTTTCGCTTCCTTACTTGGTGCAGGGGTGTAATGTTTAATTATGAAATGGCTGAGGCAATCTAGGCATACTTTTGAGGTTTTGACTTCTTCATACTGTTTTTATATAAACCTGATAGAATATAATGGAATATAGGGATATTTGTAAAGGAGAATCGTAGGATGTACTTTTGAAGAATCCATCTGTTGCTTGGGTTCTCGCCGTTGCGACCCCCGAAAGGAAATGGAAAAATCGCACATCTTACTTCATAGCTCGTTTTTGCGAGATGCCCACGTTGGAAGAATCGACTAATCAAATCCAGTATCCCATACTACATTACGTCAAATTGTTCAAATAACGCTGGTTATAGTTTAAAGATTTGGTTAACTTCATTATCTGTACTGATGCAGTCTTAAATTACCTCATCTACTGCGTTATGGGTATACGGTTGAAATCGATCGCATGACTAATCTCCAAAGATTATCACCTAATAGTGGCACACGTGTGGGAATGAAAGAATCGAGTAAATCACTAATATCCCATATAACATGTGTCAAGTTATCCCAAACTAACAGTGAAAACAGTGATTGACATAACGATGTGTGTACACGCAATCTGATTACCTTATCTACTGTGTTGTGGGATTATGGTGAAATGCATTAAATCATTTTCATCTCCAATATATGGGTACTTAAAGCACTCAAAAGGGCTTCCGTGCCATGTTGTTTAATGCATGCCCGATATAATTGACAATGTTAGGCCTACGTGCTAACTAATGAAAAAAAATAAATAATTTGTTTTGCTGTGGTTAGTTAGTTTTAACCAAGAAAAGACAAATGTTGGAAAATGAGAAAAAAGTAGCCCAATTTGCTATCTTAAAACATGCCCATTAGCTTATTGTTTGGTATTTGGAGACATGACGTGCAGATTGAAAATGTGAGAGAGAACATGCTATAACGGATATTTGGTCATTTGAGACATGGGCCTTTGAATCACAAAAACAGTTTTGTTTTGAGTCAGTATTTTAGAATATCAATTTACCACCCTATTTTCATACTTTCTTCAACTTACGACGTCATAGTGACTTATATTGCGACATGGTGGTCCAATTTGAACCAATAGAAAATGAGTAACTCTAAGCTACTGCGTGGTACCTAATTTATAGAATTAGATGCCAGTAAGGAAAGTGGGGGGGGGGCGTCGGGACTTTGCGAGAGGGGGGCGCGCACGTGGTGTATTACGTGTGTTGCGAATTGGGTATTGGGTTGTATGTGTCTGTTTGTGTGTAGTAAATGAAGTGAAGATGTGAATACGTAAGTGTGATAGTTTGGTTTTGATTAATTAGGTATTCTATTGTTTTTTTAATAATAGTTATTGTACATTTTTAAAAAGAATTATGTAACTTCTTAATATTTAAAAAGCCACTCACTTTCAACGATTTCCTGTGTTTTAAACTGAAATAATAAGAATGATAATAAAATTATTGTAATTTGATCCAGTTGATTCATAATGTATTATTTTAAATCATCTTTACGTGTAATATGTAACGATTAATTTTTCACTGTACTGCATATTTACATAATTATTTATCATATTGCTTTTTGCAGTGTTCTATGATGAACAAATAAAGATTGATTGATGATTGATTGATAATTCCTTTCCATGTACAAACGAAATGGGAATACATTGGTCTGGAAAAGGGGCACCCAAAAATTCTAAAAAGTATCAGCACCCAATTAAGTTGGGTCTATTCTTAAACTATCAGTGATAATTTGCTAAATCAGAACATCGACAAAAAACAAATCAATCAAACAGCTGCGGTACATTCAATGTCGGTGACAAAGTTCGGTTGTCCTAACATACCTTGCAAGTGATAGGACCGCAATGCAACGTACTAGCCAAAATTTGACATTTTAATCATTACTCGTCCGCACGCGCACGGACACTACTACAACACGTAATTGAATGAGATTCGTATCTTTGAACCTGCTTTATCTTAATTTTTCTGTCATTTTTCATTGGAAAAGATACGATTTATGAGTTGACGACTTAATCTTCACTTTTAAGCTTTCCTGCGAATTTCAAATATTTGATCTTTCGGGTGGGATACACTGATAGGGCCTTAACTCATAAAGCCATGTTTAAACGTATGTGCATCATTGTGAGAGAATGACGGCAAAATGTCTACTTTTCAGCCAAATTGGACCACTCCCTACTTCTAAACCGCTCAATAGTGTTCTTTTTTCTTTCCTATAGTATGTCTTAGAGCAAATATATGGCCGGTGCAGAGTTTGCGAATTGTTCTAATGGAAAATGAATTTGATGGATTGTAGGGCTACCAGGAGCCCCCCCCCCCCCCCACCGCCACCTAATATGTGTTAAAAACTTTATACATTGGAGTGGTTAAGAATGTAAACTATAGAAGTACATTAAAATTGTGTACTTTGCTTTGTCGTATTTATCTTGTACGTGTGTAAATGTTACAGTATTATTATACGCAGCATTCATTCTACCAACTAATGGCTATACGGTAAAAGTATAATTTATATTAAAAGATGTCTAAATTATAGGCAGGTTTGCTGGTTGGTGAGGTCATCCGTGCTATTTTATCCCTTATCAGATCCCAAGCTCTTAATGACTCACCGAAATACACAAATTTCCAACAAGAGTTTTAATTAAATTCTCTTTTAGAGTATAATGTAGTAAGATGTACCGTCTTTTTGTAGGCAGAATGCTCGTATAATATTGTAAAATTTTACAACATCTTTAATATTATACTGGCCCGGAGGACCGGTTGGAAGTACAATCAGTTAATAAGGTCTCCTTTTTGGTAAAACATTTGCCTCAAAAGCTCAATTTTAGCCAATGTCGGCGACCAATACGGCAAACTTTCACAAAATTTCCTTACTAAGACCTACCTTTGGGACACAAATTTAAGTTCCAAGCAACCAAGTTCGGAAATCGGGCCCCCCCCACAGCCCTGACTGAAAAAAATTAAGGAGATATACTAACCGGCGCAATCGATATGATTTAACTGTATCACAAAAGCCCCCAACCCCATAGCAAAAGACCGCCCGAATAAGGTTCCGGGCAGGAACCAACCCCAAACCCCGCAGGAAAACGAAGGCCGAGAACCGCGAAAATTCTCAGTTAATGATGGCACGAGGTGAATACTGCCGATAGTGTTTTCATATTGACGACATCTTTCTCTAAACTCTTTTTTTCAAAAATGCAATCTCTTGTCTCGAGGAAAAATTTTAACCATATAAATTTTACAATATAAATTTATAAGTAATATAACGTTCTATGAAAGTTACATGGAATATATCCAAGATTATTAGCCGTGGTCAATGAGCAAATCAAAGGCATATTGTGCACTTGACTCATGTGCAAGTTATAAAATTACAAGGTGGACTACTATTTCGGTAAGATAGTAGACTTCGGTCCCTAGAATCATCTAATGATTGAAAGGTTCTGGTATACAACAGATATGAAGATTGAGTGGATGATCATTTTGGAATACCATTCAAAATATACCTTTGAATGACACATGTGGTGCAGTGGTATCAGCGATTTCGCGCTCACCGCATAAGGTTGTGGGTTCGAGCCCCGCCGTCGCCAATGTGTTGTGCACTTGGGCAAGGCACTTTACCTTGCTTGCCTCTCTCCACCCAGGAGTATAAATGGGTACCGGCATATGCTGGGAATGCAAAACAGACTCGCTGTGCGGGAGGTGTGGCGAACCCCCCACAGCAACATTATATGAGGGAGTCTGGCCCAAACGCCAAAGCAGAGAGATGGGCACTCCGCCTGCGGGCGCACCATTTGAATGAAGTGTCTGGTCTGTGTAAAAAGTGCAATTTTGTTATTGCAAGGGCATAAATACACTACACCCTTCGCAACTCCTCTGTATCGTGTGAACAAAGCGCAGGATACAGAGTATACAGAGCCCATGATATAGCATAGGGTGAAGGATATAATGTAATTATGCCTTACAAGGAATTCCATAAATGGCATTTTAAACGAAAATAAAACGCTCTCATTTGATTCGTAACACAGGCGGACAGGTAACACCTCTTGAAGTATCGAAAACAGGTAATAGCTTTGACGTTACACCAAACCGTAGTAAGTGGGACTTTTGGCTTTTGTTTAATGTATAATTTTTATAACTTTTGCCAGATTTCAGTTTTCGCAATAATGTCTATTATAGCAGCATAAATTGTCAATTGCTTGGTTACCTGACCAGCAAACAGAGAAAATTTCGCAATTAATGATCTTAGAATGTCACATAAATAATAAACCTCGTATTCAGAAAGGTTTGAAAAATATTGTTAAACGTTTAAAAGGTAAAAAACAGCTGTTAAAAAGTTTTAAAGTTTGCTTAAAATTAAGCTTGTAGATATCATTTCTGAAAATCAGAATTAATGTAAAGCTTTATTAAAGTATTTGTGTTTGCTTGGCTGACTGTGTTTTCATAATGGTGACATTTTTATGTTAAATTACTCCAATAATTGTATGATTTGACCCAAAACAAATTGCAAAAGAAAACTATTTTGATGTTAATAACTGGTGAAAAATATGTCCAAAAATATATATTAAAAGTTTACCCAAATCAACCTAGTGGAACATGTAAAATAAGTGGACAGGTTTGTACCGGGGTAAAAGTTAGAATTGTTTCATTTTTGATTCAAAATATGGTACCAATTTATTGGATTCTCGTATTTTAAAAAGGGTATAGTTTGCCCTGTCTTTGATCTATAGTTTAGTACAATAGCACATAACATTTCAATGCTTCCCGGTTAAAATTACGATAAGTCCGATTTTGTTCGAACTGTTTTAACTTGTTCCCTTTGGTCAAATTCATAAGTAATGTATAATAGATTCTTGTTTGACCGTTCTATATAAAATTAGGTCCTTCATACTCTCACTGCACTGTCTTCGGGTCAATAAATTTACTGTCAATTTCCTCCGTCACTGTCCGCTGCACTCCTAATCGATTTTACTGCAATTGCTGTTGCAATACTGCCATTTTATTGCATAACGATTTTTGGTATGCTGCATTGCAGCACTGCACTGCAAATCTGCAATGCAGTGAATATGAACGGACCTTTAGAGTTAAAGGTCCCAGGAATACGATGGATCAACCTACTCCAATCTTTGTGGATATTTCCATTGTAATAAACAGGGCATAAAAAAGAATCCCCTACCAGTGACATCATTTGTGAAACAGTCAGTGTCATGAATATTTTCACACCAGTCACCTGAATTTTTCTATTACTCTCTTAATCGAAATGGTACCACAATGATGTTATCACCAACCCAAATATTGAATGCTTTCTGGTCCCTCCTTGTAGAATTGACACAACCCACATAAATTCTATTTGCATTTCCTGGGACCTTTAAGACTAGAGACCTCCCATAGACCCTGTATCCCCCAGTCACATTTTGCATTCTAATTATGCAACAATTATCATAAACGGTGCAATCAGTATATTTTCGGCTCTTGTACCATTTAGACGAACAATTTGACACCATTTTTTGACGAACGGATGTAGCTGAAATTTTACCCCCATCGTAACCTTAAACCTATTTTTACACATAACTATTGAACTACAACCTGCAGATAGGGGAATTATACTTTTTTAATCCTTGAATGAACATGTTGGTATAACTTTCGAAGCGTATTGACCCCTGAACAACCATACCCCCTTAAAAAACACAATCCACTCCTTCGATTTTGGTAAACTTTTGATATGTTGCTCTTAAAGAGACACTGGCACATTTGAAAAATAGTGCGCCCTCAAGATTTTTCAAAATCGATATTTTTGCATGGTTGTAAAGCTTTTATATACAAAAGCCCTCACCCGAAATGATTAAGACCAAATCAGCTTCCTTATGGGTAAACAGAACGATTTTGTAATTTAACGTCGCCGGCGACGTTAAATTCAGCAGACGACGAAAATGGTGTTTAACACAAGAACACGCACGTCGTATGCATGTTTCTCATGCTATGCACACTGTTTGACCGGTCTATAACCTTTGTGGTTTTAATATCAGTGAGCACGAGTCAAAAATATTCATGTAATATACACATTTGTTGATTAATGTTATGGAAAACTTAAAAGTTGGCTTGCAAATTACCTGGATGTCTTTATCCTGATATCAATGTCCCTGTCTGTTTTGGGGTATGTTATTTTTATGTGTAAATATATATCTCTGTTCTTCCAATGGCCTAGACTATCATTTGAGAGCAAATTGAAGAAATTTCATATTTTGTGAAAATGTGCCAGTGCCGCTTTAAACATGTTAAAGGTTTTCTCAATACAATGATTCTTTTGCAAATAGTTTTGTGTTAAGGCATCATTTATCCTAATTTTCATGGCCTAAATTTCCTTTATATGAAAGCGTATAACCTAAACAAATACCTGCTATTACTACAAACAAGGAGCAACAAAACCGTTCATAATTCTAATTTTATTGCAATAACTCTCAGTAATTATAATCTTATCATAATAACTGTAAGTTGTGCTTTTACGTTTTACTACATTTCGTTTATTCGAATCGATTTCCGCAACCAGTAGCATAGAGTATTAGCTCTCACTAAGCTACACTGCTTGTTCGAAACCAAAATAAGAAATTTTACGTGTTTAAACATTTCGTTTCAAAAATCAGATTTTACTTATTGTAACAAAATATGCAGACATTAATATTTGGCGAGTATTTGGGGACGGAGATTGACACTACTTTTTTTGCTTGACATAGTGATTGACTAGCATGCATTAAGAGCAAATGATATTAGTTTGCGTAGCAAGTAGTAAGTTCCTATACCTTTAGTATTTAGTCCTGTGTTTTTTAAGTCACGATAGCATGAATATCGTCTTTTATAGCAAATATCGTACTGGAACAACTAGTGGGGGACTGTAGTGCACAGATCTCATGTGAGTGTGCAAATGTGGATAAAACTGTGAATTTTGGTACACAAGTACTTTATGCATTGATAATCAAAAACTTTGATGGAAGCACTTGCCACACCCCTTTCATGGCCCCCAGCTTGGAGTTCAAGGTTACACAGGGGTAAAAATTTAAAATGTTCCGATTGTTTTGAAAAACACATCATGATTCAAAAAAGGTATAGTTTGTACTATCTATGGCTTATAGTTTCGGAATTATGCGATAAAAACGGTAAAAATGGTGAAAAAGTCAATTTTGGTTTGTACAGGGGTCAAAATTAAAAGTTGCTCCAATTTTTGTAAAACGTGGTTCAAGTTGTTGGTTTAGCTCATAGAATGAAATATAGGAATAGTTTTGACTATCTTAAGTGTTTGGTTATTAACCAAAATGGCGAATAAAGTCAAAAACTATTGGCAGCTCAAATATTGACTGCTCATGAGGGAAATGGTGCAAAATAACTACCCGAGGTGACTGGAGACGTGAGCCTACTATTTTCGAGGTGATGGAAATAGTGGGCCAATCGTCCTCCATTCACCGAGGGGAGTTATTTTGTACCATTTCACGAATATAGTAGAGTCAATATTGGTTGTTTATATAACATATAAAATATTTCTGTCATTGACAAACTTGCCACGTCTCGTCGAGATCAGCTGCCACGGCAACTCAGGCAAGTCAAGACACCAATGCAGAGAAAAAGTTCCCGTAAAAATGAACTATTTCCTCGTGATGGGGAAATAGTATCTTTTTTATGGGAACTTTTGTCCCTCCTGTGAAATTTTGGGGACTAGTCTGCAATATTTTATGTCGCGTGATATAGTATCCACCAATCAAATGACAGAAATAGTTTATGGTGTTTATATAATGGATTTCTATTGACCTGTGACCTATTTTGTTGGATATCGTGAAAATTAAGCACACGCAGATAAGGCAAACTATTCCTTATTTTAATCCTTTAAGCTAGGAACCAATTTGCACATGATTACCTAATCAAAGCAATTTTTAACTTTTGACTGCCATTGACAAACCAAAACTGACTTTTCACTATTTTTACCGTTTTACCCCATAACTCCGAAACTATAAGCCATTAATAGTGTAAACTATACCTGTTTGGAATCCTTGTAACCAGACAAATCAGCATGGGTGTACTTGCAACACAATTGGAACGTTTTATAATTTAATCCCTGTATACCTTGAAACCCAAGCTGGAGGTCCTTAATGGAGTTTTTAGGCAATGCTCCATCATTTATGGATATCATGCCTACATTACTTGTGTCAAAATTCACAATTTGTTCCGGAAGCGCACACTCTTTTCACTACAGTCCCCTGCTAAACATGCTATACGAAATGGAGTAATGAGTAATATTTACCTAGAATTTGATTTGCTTAACGTCCGAGCTTTCGTGGTGAATTTGATTAGTTTTCCAAAGATTCCCTGTAGACAATTCACAGAACATCACATGCATGACGGTCATTTATTGTGAAGACGGCAATAGAACTTCCGTGTATTTTTCAGAATAACACATCCCCGAGTCCACCAATAATTTCTATTTTCATTTCACCTGTTTTAGCATGCATAAGGGGGTATAACTACTAGTTATTAGTTTTGTTCAATAAAAGGATTGGAATTTACAATAAAAAGATAAATTAGACAATAAAACGACAGAATTCTACAAGAAAATACGAACATTTTACAACGAAAAGAAGGGGAATTTTACAATTTTGCCTACAATCGCTTGAATGAGTGATTTACTCTAGAGATTTTTGTCCACCCACAAGACTTCATCATTATACGGCAGCCAGGTAAGTTTTTTTGTGGTTTGTTGTGTATGTATTAGGTGTCGGATACGTGTAGATTCGATCGAACGCTGGAAGAAATTCAATTTGTATTCTAGTTAAAACACAGTGGCCTATGGGCACTGTCATCCAAAAATTTGCTCATAACCACAAAACCATCTGTCATGAATCAACTAAAGGTAAAAGCCATTTTACTCGTATAGGATCACAAATAGACATAGACTGGTTTTCTTCCATTCATTAGATAAGACAGACATGTTTCCAATCGACCATATGTGCTCGTGTAGGTAATTTTTTGCTGTAGTATTGTAACCATAAAATTGACATCATTATTTGAAATGTTCTACACTTAATACAGAGACGTGTAATGACGACAAAAAAATATGTGTTGGAAAATACTAATAATTTGGAATGCTACTAAACGACAGTAACTTTCTGCATGCTTCGGTTATTGGTATAAAATACATTGTTAAATTGGATAATAAAATATTCATTAGATCTAAATTTATGAAATGGACATGGTAAATTTCGATCTTGAACAAAGTGTATCTTCACAAAATTCGTCAAAATCTAATAAAGAACCATTTTACATTTGCAAAGGCACAAATTGACCAATACGACAAGTAACACGATAAGTGTGTACCTTTATTTACCAACTGCAAAATGCCAAAAAGGAAGAAAAATACTGTTCAAAGATATGAATCCCCATTCAGTTACTAATGTAGAAAGTGTCCTTACGGACAGTACTGACTAAATATCTATTTTGTCTTATAGTTGGCTTTCGGCTTATTATCTGCAGGTATGTTTGGAATAGCTATACTTGTTACAGACATCCAAATATGATTGTTTTGATATTTTTCCGATTTCGGATTTGGCAAATCACGGATAGTGTCTTTAAGTGTTAAAGCCCGCTACAAAATATAAATGTTGTACTATATTTAAAATTGTAATTCTGTGCAAGATCCTTGTAGGTGCCTAGCTAACACTCCGTATTTGTCAGAAATTACGAATTTTTTATGCATTGTTTTAGCTAAATACAGTCTTTTATTAGTAAACGAAAAAAAACAGTCGCGAATGGCTCTTCAAAAAGCATTGCAATTCTAAAGGTGGCCTTAATCAATAGCGCTTTATTCTGGTCTCTGTTCAATTTTTACATTTGTCAAGTTGAATTTGGAACCAAACCAATTGAGGACTCAAAGAAAACGAATTGGGTTAATTTGCTAATCGGTGTTTTGATAAATTGGGCAAGGAAGAGTTTTTCCCACCATTGAGTTGGCCAAGGAAGGGTTTTCCTGGTATAATTGGTGATAGCGTAATTTCCCTACAAAAGTGTATGTTTGATCGAGTTAAGAGCTTTCCTTAAATTCAAAATGTATAAAGAAGCTTTCTTAAATTGGAATTTACTTTGAATGATGGATTTTCCTATAAATTTGTTGCAATGCAGCTTATAGGAGCTTTCCCTAATCAAGCTTTGTCTTGGATTGATGCCAAATTGAAGTGGTCCTCAAATGCAATAAAATGTTTGTGTTCGCATATGAACAGATGTGAGATTCACTTTTCGTGCTTTTGTGTTTTTTTCTTTAGTCTGCGGGCAATGCTTTAAAATTCTTAGGTGTTCTGATTGTTCACGAAGAACAGGATAACAGTTGTTGATATGGCCTAACACTACCAATTTAAAGACAAATGGGCATATTGAATTAAGAAAAATAATGTCTGATTGTGGCTTTCAAGAATTCCGCAGTGGTAGAGAATTTTCGTGGAACATCCAACATGTACTCTGTCATCGGTGATACATTACTCAAAGAGACATGAGGAGATTCCAGGAAGATGAAAAGCGCCCCCATTTTTTCTCGAACCCCGGTTTTTTCACATTTGGAATGCTTACCAATGTTTATATCACACCTGAAGTTAATAAGCCCAACGCCATCTTTATGTAATAAGATGAGTGATTGTATTTTCTGTCGTTGCACGACAGAATCAAAGCATGGTTTATCTATTAAGAACGATTACGATAGCATGCACGTCATAAACAAGGTTTGAGCGTTTTTCTTTTGCACTGTTTGTCCAGAACCTTCCAACGTTTTCTCGGTAGGTGGGTCTACAACCGATTCGGAAATTGTGAGAGAAATTTGTATCCTAAAAAAAATCTCCTCCTGTCACTTTAACCACAAAATGCACATTGCCCCGTTCGACACTGGTCAACTATGGAACGCCGTTGTAAAGATTTGAATGTGGTTCAGTGTGTGTGTGTGTGTGGGTGTGTGTGTTGTGTGCGCGCCCGCGCGTGCGCACGTGTCCGGGTGTTGTATGTGTG
>JAMKCH010001923.1:0-38612 GCA_023653785.1 Ophioderma brevispina
TTTTGTAACATCCAGAAGTAGTGTTGGTTCAGTGTTTTGCAGGTCGTGGTACAAGCTGTTCAAATGCAGGAATTAATTTGGAATGTGTGGTACTAGCTGCGGTGGTGAGGGACAAAAAGGGCTCAATCAAGTGGAGTCCGATCAATGCTCCCACACAGTACATAGGTTTTAGGAAGTCATATTAAGGAAGCATCTCACGATACATGCCAATTGGTTGCTCACGTGTTCATACTAATCTAGGAATGATTGGATATCCTACAGATGGTATAACACTATTGCACAGGTTAGGGAAAGTCTATTAAACCTTTCATCTTTTAGACTAACAGATTTGTTTGCCTTTGGGGATATATGCAAGTCAAGTTTTTGCTATTATTCCCACTTCTGGGTCAAAGTCAGATTAATTAGACGAGTCAAGCAATCAAGTGCCTTGTGTGTGTCACACTCTTGACGTGGAAGTCGCATTGACCAAAAACGTTTGAAGGTGTTTTTATCAGGCCCAATTTAGGGACTCAATTTCTGACCATACTTTCGAATCACTCTATTAAACATCAACGATGCATGAACGTTGCAAAACAGATGGTCTGGGACATGATCTGTGTTCAGGGTTGAGCCCACTTGTTCTTCAACTCCGAAATTGTGAGCCGTCTGAGTATGCGGTACAAAATCAATTCGCTCAAATAATAACTTGGAGTCAATGCCACTTGCTGCTGAGAGGATTTCAAGAATGGTTACTTTAAGGGCTGCCAGGTTTTGACTTGTTTCACTGGCTATATTAAGAGTAGGAAGACTTCTGTACTTCCCATTTACTGTGAATCCCTGGACGGAAAAGGATCCTCAACCCTGTTTTTTTAGATCCATCATCTTGGTAAGTGACAGTTTTTCTTATCTGACTCCATAATTTCTTTCACGATCTCATGCAAAGCAAGGGCTTCTATGTTTTTTCACATACGAGTGGCTTTTGATTCAGGAATGCTGTCAAGATCAATAACGTTAGTTTCGTCATTAAAGTTCCAGTTGCGATCAAACAGTTTTGTCAACGTTAAGGTTACGTTTCCATACCTCGCTGCACTATGCAGTGCAGTGCCGATATGTCGATCACATTGCTGTAGCAAATCAAAACGTAATTATGCGATGCAGTTAACAATAAAATTTAACTCGGTTGCATGACCGCACTGCAGTACTATGGACAGAGACCGTAATCGAGCATGCAACTTACAACAACGCACGTGTGCTGGTAGTATGAAAGAACCTTAAACAGCAGCCTCAGGGATGGACAATTTGTGGTACGACTTTTGTGGCCACGAATTTTGTGGTACGACTTTTTTTGTTGAGTTCCGAGCAGAGTTAAATTCTATGACCGAGTACACAATGGCATGATTTTAATACCTCTGGTGTTTTAGAGACGGCAGGGCTGTTCTAAAAGTAAGAGTCGCATACGCAGAGCGCGTACTGGCTGTTTTAGAGGACGCAGGGGTGTTCTAAAGTAAATACGCATACGCACGCGCGCGTCTGGCTGTTTCAGAGGACGCAGGGGTGTTCTAAAGTAAATACGCATACGCACGCGCGCGTCTGGCTGTTTCAGAGGACGCAGGGGTGTTCTAAAGTAAATACGCATACGCACGCGCGCGTCTGGCTGTTTCAGAGGACGCAGGTGTTCTAAAGTAAATTACGCATACGCACGCGCGAGTCTGGCTTTCAGAGGACGCAGCGGTGTTCTAAAGTAAATTCGCATACGCACGCGCGCGGTCTGGCGTTTTAGAGGACGCATGGGGTGTTAGAAAGTTAAATATCGCATTTACCCGCACGCTGAGTATGCTGACGTCCTAAAGTAAATACGCATGCGCACGAGCGCGTCTGGCTGTTTTAGAGGACGCAGGGGTGTTTAAAGTCGTGCGTATCCGTATTTAATTTAGAACACCCCTTCATGTCCTCTAAAAAAGCCAGAGCGCGCGCGTGCGTATGCGAATCTACTTTAGAACACCCTGAGGCCTATAAAAAAGCCATGCGCGCCCACCCGTGCGAATTTCGTATTTTACTTTAGAACAAACCTGCGTCCTCTAAAACAGTCAGACTCGCGCGTGTGTGTATGCGTATTTACTTTAACACCCCCTGGCGTCCCTCTAAAAAAGCCAGACGCGGCGCGTGCGAATACGTATTACTTTAGAACAGCCCCTGCGTCCTCTGAAAAAACAGCCAGAGGTGGTATGAAACTCATGCCATTGTTAACCCGGTCATAAAAGTTAACTCAGCTCGGAAAACTCAACAAAAGTCGTACCACAAAAGTCGTGCCCCCCACAAAAAGTACGTCCGTACCACCAAAAAAGTCGTTACCACAAATTGTCCCATCCAGCCTCAGCTTGTTTATGTGATAGGTGGTATTTGCTTTTAAAGTTTGTCAATAGTTTCATTATTGAGATTTGACCTACGAATACTTTCCAGAACATGTTGATAGTCAACTGTCATTTATCTCTCTTGTTGATTCGCCTTGTATCTAATATACGCGTCACGTTCCGTCGACGTCACGTCACGTAAAGTCGTCGCTTGGATTGTTTCCCCTCGGGGTTAGTGAGTTATTTGTATATAATTATGCTTTCTTCCTGTATAGACTATGATTACATGTTGGTTAGTGAAATATCAAGCTTTTCCTCACAAAACCACGACGTTTGTGTGTTTTCCTTGGTTTATCGGAACTTATTTTGAAACCCACAAATAGCCCGTCTCCCAGGCGCACACCACAAAACAACGAAGTCCATTACAAAAAATTAACGTAAAATATACACTGTTCCCTATCTGTTTTGGCGTCCCTCGTGACAATTATGATTGCACAGGGAGTGCATATGAACTTTTCAAAAGTATTTCCTTTTTTGAAGATAAATTATTTTATCCGGGCCGGGCTCGAATATAAAAGTAACGGGGATGTGTGGCCGACCAAATTAAAACATGGGGGTTTTCAGCCGATGAACGGCCGGACACAGAAACAGGAGGTATTGCGTGAGATCCCAAAAAAGGAGGATCAATCAGTGCAGACCAGGAAACAAAAATGGGCGAAAACTGAAGGAATTGCATAAAATTGTCAATATATTGTAAAAATGTAAAACAAATCAGAAAAAACTTGCATATTTAGATTTCGGGGGGAAAATCTCCAACATCTAGTCAGTCAACAAGGGGTCTTTAAGTGATGATCAGTAATGATTTGAAAAGGGCCATTGGGTGACAAGCAAATAAAAAGGATCTTTTCAAATTAAAATGGTGTGTACCAGTGTTAAATAATGGTCATAAGTCCTTTTACAAATAAAGTAGTCCTACACAGTAACAATTTTAACGAGAGTTTGAGTACAAAACTGGTTTATTTGATCAAGACTGATTTGTTTATGTGCGGTTGATGGAGAAAACTACGTTCATGCTGCAATATTTTAAAACTGATATTTTTGCAAATTGCTTCACTTCGACCAGCGGGGAGGAAGACCACATTACCATTATTACTTTAGCAACGCGACGTCGTAACGCGACGCGACGTGACGTGACGTTGAGCCGTAATTAGATATACGCCGTTTGATTCTGGGTTTGAAAGAAATACGTTGACGTTTGCGCCCAGCTCAGGTGGGAGGTACTGGATGCCAATCTCCTCTCAGTCATATCTGAAAAATGATCCTCCTCTGAGGCGAGAACTTCTTCCTCTGGAAATGAAAACCTTCACCCGCTGATGACATCAATGAGGAAACAAGTTTTGATACTTTCATTCATTAATCTCTCTCTCAAATCGTCCAAGGACTGAATATTTTTCCTACGACGTTCCATTGTCTTAGCCCCTTTTGTCCACGAAATTCATCCATTCACAATATTTTTCTGAAACAGTTGATCCTTCAATGGAATTGGTATTCAAAAACTGTTCTTTACCCCGGACACTACATTCTAACCTTGATCTTGTTTCAACATCATTACCAAAGATATCAAACAGTTCATCAGCCCTCTTGTTGAAGTCAATCAAAATCATATATGATTTTTTTCTTGCGACGACTTTTTGGTCTGTATCAAAGTACAAATTTCCATAAAGTGTAAGGATATGGTCTTTTTATGTCTATTTATGAATGGTATATATACTACGTGACATAAAAAACAATTGTGCAACGGTGCAAGGATGACCTTGACTTGATAAAGTCACTGAATCATGGACTTGTTGTTGTTTTAGAAATCAAATCTAATATACTTCCAAATTTGAAAAAGAAAGAAAACGATTAAAACATAAGCCAGATATGACCAATTTTGTAAGCACACCTTTTTCCTCCATTCCAATGGGATTTACACATTAAGCCAGAATACGTCAATGTACGAATATACGGGGCCAGAAATAGCATTATGAAAGTATTGATGAACCCCATGCTATTTTTTTTTATTGATCTATGAATAGCCATTATATCCTTCATGGATCTTCAAAAATGAATTGTAATGTTACACAAAATCTCACCCAATAATTATGCATGTGTAATGAAAAGGGTTTTCAACCTACTGCTGTAATACAGGTATAAATATAAGTTATGCAATTAAGGGACTAAACTCTTGCAATATCCTAAACTATGGGACCTCTTCTTTTTTCCTTGCCTCTGCAACAGGTGAATTGGTGTTTGTATTCGTCATACAGTTGCACATTGGTATAAATAAATTCATTTGATTAATCCGTTGTTGAAATAATCAGAAATGTAGGCAATTAGTTGACAAAGGCATCAGAATATTGATATTGTACATTCCTCACAAACACAAGTTTAAATGTTGTGTCAATCCATAGGAATGGCGAAAAAAGGGTGTGCTTTACCAAATTTGTCATATCTGTCTTAGTTATTTAATCGATTTCTTCTTTTTTTTTATATTAGATGTGGCTTTATCAAAACAAGAACAAATCTATGAATAGTGATTGCATTAAGGTTTAAGAATTCACTTTAATCCTTGCACAATTTTTTTTTTATTCACGTAGTATTGCAAAAAATCCAGTGTTCTTGTAGTATGTCTGCAAGTACCGGGATCATCAGAATTTTGATCTTGAACCTTTTCCTGCTCTAGTAGCCCTCATTAAATCAGCATATTCTGTATAATGTCTTTTTTGTTGGGAAAAGTTTTTTATAAAAAAAGAAAAATTAAAAAAAATTTCCCCATAAAAAAAAAAAAAGGGAGGGGGGGGGGGCAAAGGGTCTTTTTGGCATTTGGCCCATGGTGCTAAATGAAGATCCTCTGAAAGAATAATAATTATAATTATCATTTTTCACTGTTGATGTTTTTGTAGGCACAAAGTGCATTTGTATATGCAGTCACACTTTTCGGTCTTAATCTTATTCAAACAGTTTAATACTCAAGCCTTTCATACCCTTCGTAATACTTATACGGGCTATACTTATAATAATGTTTTTGATGGGCCAACACTACCATCACTACCACGGCATACTGTACAGTGTGACTTACATTATCCAGTATAAATGAAACAAGGTGTTTTGTAGATCCTTGGGAACAGGTTTACCCGACCACTATACGGAATAAACTGCGTAAAGGTTGTTTGAATTCTAGGTCAAGTAAAAACCTTGTCAGTTACGGAAACAACGATGGAAACATGGCCCTAATTATCCATTTAAGCCTAAAAAGACACACAGATAACGGTCCTTACTTTTTTTCCAGATGCTAATTGAAGGATAGCAGACTACCGCATAAATATGTCTAAAATACGTATTGATAATGCTGTTGCTACTATAACACAGCCTCATATAAGATACCTACTTTGTTTCCATGTCTTGAAGCAATTTCCACAGGGCCTGGTACTCTTTCATTTTAAACGCTTTCTGAAAGTTGCTACACATGCTAGCATGCTATAGTTAGACTCCATTTGCCTTCTTTTTAATTTTTTTGGAGTGTACAGGGGGTTAGCTATATTGATTGGAATTTTTTTTCTTGTTGATTCTTTCACTTACTAGGGTCCCTCTCCATGTATCTGAACGGAGTAAAATAATACCATTTATTTGATAAATACTTCCACCCCTACTCAATCGGTTCCCACCACAAATATCCCAAGTTTATTCTAAGGATTAATTGATTTACCCATTGGAACAGCCCTAGCAGTAGACTTTTAAGCAAATATGGTGTATGTGATGTTTTATTCTAAGATATTACATTCAAGCGGATCCAGGAAATTGCCTATAAAAAGTCTTGCGCTTTAAAATTGTTTCTAGATATTAACGAGTGTGGTACCGGTGGTCATTCATGTGATGACAATTGCCGAACGTTCCAATCCTGCTTGTTCGTATGATTGTTCGTGTATGAGTGGATGGATGGCGATGGTTTTGGGTGTGCAGGTGAGTATCCACGTATTCATATGTTGATGAAATAAATAATTATTATTAACGATTGCTCCAAAGATTATATTTTTTTCACGAATCTCCAAAGAAGAATAATAATCTGCCCTAAATCCAAGAATATGCTGGCCCCCGATAGGAATCAATACATTTTGAGAGCCTTATCTTTCTAAACTCATTTCCGGCCATATTCATCCAATGCATGTGGGATGATTACGAAAAAGGGCCAAATGGGTTTACGGTTCAAAATCGCTCAAATTCCATGTATCGCCAGTACATAGACATAAGGTGTATCAATAAAAACGCAGGATTAGAAACAAAAATATTAAAAATATACATAAATAAAAACTTAAAAAAAGAAAAATTTTACTTTTTTCACTATGCTTTTGAATGCTCCCATTTGGACATGCCTGTTCTACAGATAAAGTAAGAAGGGTTTATAGAATTCAGATCTGAATCCGATTGGGCAAAATCACATACCTAATGAAAGGTTTGTATTCAGCAATTACAGATGTGTCTTTTTGGATCACAAGAATCTCTTTTAACAATGACATGATTGACCGTTTTTTCCAGCAATTACCAATTTGTCTTTTGGATCACAAAGAAGCCTTTTAACACAATGAACATGAATGACCGTGATCAAGAAATTTCCATATGTGTTTGAATACACCTGTGCATTTACGCCTTTTTAAACTCAAGGGGGCAATCCCTGCCCAATACTTGATTTCATTCAATATAAATCTTATTTTAGGTTGAAATTATTCAGCACCGACCTCCACGATGCTTTGTGAACTACGATAGTCCAGTTATTAAGGGATACCTGTACTAAATAACTTTGGGTATTTATAATCTTTCCCTGGATACCGGCCAGCGCACACAAGTGTTGAAAAAAAACATCGCGGTTGGCCGGATTCGAACCTGGCGACCTCCGCACCCCACCAGCGACGGCGCTCTAACCTCCACTTCGATCGATATCGGTCACATTCTGCGGAACAGCAGCTGGACATGTGCGCACTCAGCACCACTGCATATCACCGCCATCTGCATCTGCATACGCCGGTTTTCTAAACCTCCTAATGGGACTTCATCCCTAGTTGCAGCTATGGCAAGTTTAGTTTGTATTGGGTTTTTCAATTTCTTATGAATTGCACACACTTGAAAAACAACACCAATCTTCTGTCCATTCTTATTTACTTTTCAGTCAAAAGCACTTTATCATAGACTCGGGAAGTATAGAGTGGCTGATAAAGCCTTATGATTATGGTTCAATCAGGGACATAGGAGAGAAGGCCCTACAACACGCTAGCCTCCAGACCCTATTACGTTTGCCGCCTTTTTTTAATAAATCCCAACATTATTCCATTTACCGGCTTAAGGTATGCGATAATCAACCTCTCAGCAGGAGAGTTCGCAAGCCATCACTCAGCTCATATGAAGATTCTGTGCCCGAAATCATTGCAACAGGACGCGATATGGTTTCTAACTTCTCTTACTCTAAAGTATTGAAACTGATTAAATAAAAAAACAAATGTTTCACGGGGACGTCTCAACCAACCTGCAGTCTATCTACAATCTTAATCTAAAAACACAATTGTTATGTAAACCGGTCCTGGCCGAAAGGTGTTGTTTTGTGATACTTAATCTATAGTTACGGATAAGCTATATACACTACTGCTTACCTACACCATATGATAAAAATCGAATCGACCATGAACTTGCCAGTTTTGCTAGAGGGTTCTTTCGTGGGGTTGGTTATTCCTAAAAAATAACGCATCAGTACATAACCATTGAATTATTTCCATACCAGCACTCGCCAACATCCGAATTGTTTTAATGCAATCCCTAACTTCCAAATCATAATACAATAAATTTAGTTCCAGAATGGAATTGATCCCACGGCATTTCGATACAAGCTAGGAGATCGCTTACAAACGCACACACCCACGAAAATCCAAGCCGCCAGAAGTCGTTCTGTTTGTAATACTCATAAATACTTTAATAACAGAATAAGCGCACACATATTATGAATAGCGCGCCACTTTGAGTCGAGTTGAAAATATGTTCCTGGAGCAAGAATTGCGGGCCAAAATCTCATATTAACCATCACTCATGATACCACCACACGCGCTCGCCTACCAAATAGCCACCACAACGTGACAAACAATATATACCGAACAAAATTAAAGCTACTACCTACAAAGTTGGTGTGTGTTTTTGAGCTAAATTACATGAAGGGCCCCCTTGGGTACAAATTCTGTACATTATATACATTCTTTTTTTGTTACAAGGTACACTGAATTTTCATAAACCAAAGCTTAATTCGTTTAACCGCTTACTGAGTAACCGGAAGTTAAAAACTACTCATTTAAATTTAAATTAATGGCACACTTGAGGCCAGGTTTCAGACATCATTTTTGGTTACCAGGTACACTAAACTTTCATAACACCGAAATCTTATAGTCGAAGTGGTCGGACACATTTTCAAATCATTTTCACAGAATGTTTAACACTTAGGTCACATATCAACCCAAAAATGCAAGCTATTTTCTCTTGCTTATTGCAGTCGTAGCTCTACAAAGACCAAAACAACGAATTTTGATGCGGGTTTCTGCATTTTCTGAAGGAAGGTCTCCTCTATATGGTGGCATCAACTTTTAATAAAACCATGGAAAATGATCGTACTACGCGTGTTCCAAAGACCTATACAGCACGGGGTCACAACATCCGTTGAAACTACACAGTTTCATAGACAGTTTACACCGCTTTTACAACATCGATCGCGGCAAAGAGATAGCATCACAGGCCGTCGCGGTGTATGCACAACAAAAGACATCGAGTGCCTGGCTTTTGTCGAGATGAATGGGTAATTGGTTTAGGTAATTTGTGGCTTTCGCGTTGTTGGTCCTTCTCTCCTATGTCCATGGTTCAATTAATGGAGCTTATACTGAAATTTGGTTGACGCTATACAAAATAGGAAGGATAAACGAAGTGTGTATTGCAAATAACAATTTCGACATTTCGACGTTCTATGGGCAAATATGGGCAATGCGTTTAGCAGTGACCTCGTTCATCACTATTTTCTAATTTAATTATATCCTATAAATTATAATCTGATTTCTATTGTGAAACCCATTTTTATTTGTACTGTAATTTCATATCTTGTATTTCATTGTTTGATGTGATGATGTGATGAACAAAATAAATTTGATTGATTTGATTTGAAATATCCGTAGTGATACATGTATGAGAGTCAAAGTCAATGTGTATGTTAGAATACCGTCCAACGACCACTGCTGAACAATGAGCAATGACCGTTGATTGTTGTCTTTTTTGTTGTTCAAAGATGTGAACGAATGTGATGGTACACCTTGTCATCGTATCGCTGATTGTAATAACACGCCCGGTACATATACGTGTACTTGTCAAACCGGATACAGTGGAGACGGTACCACTAACTGCGATGGTGAGTAAATAACCGCATTGTCCTGTAAAAACCTGAAACTCCTAATTTCTATTAATTAGGGTTGCAAAATTCTCCCTATTCTCCCTATTTCAAATACGGTGCGCCACCAACAGTTACTCATTGCCAGTACCATTGATGACCGCAACGGTCGACATCGCCGCCCAGTTTATTGTACTCCAGTGAAATTAGGACCAAATGGTGAAGAATGGGAAAGAAATAAGGAGAAATGAAATTTTTTGGAATGCATTTCTGAAAGGTATCATATGAACATACCGAAAGTTACATAGAATTACCCTTATGCGTTTTGGGTTATTATCATAAATCCACAATGGGGCCCGCTATGTCGATTATGGAAAACTCATAGATATCTATATTTTGGCTATTGTTCACAAATTGTATGTACCATTCATGTTTTGGTGGGAACACTGTAAATTTGCTATAATTTACATTGAGATAGTGGAAGTAGATGAGATGCAATTTGGGTTTATGCCAGGGAAGGGTACAAATGATGCAGTGTTTATTTGAGGAGGGTTGCAAGAGGCAGACCGAGCTAAAGGGAAAAGCTGTATATGTGTTTTGTAACTTTGAGAACAAGAGAGATACCATAATGATTATTAGAGCGTGATGAGTTTGTATGAAGCAGCAAAGACAAGAGTTTTAGAGTGGGTTCTGATTTGTCTTAGGAGTTTCAGGTGAAGTAGTTGTGCATCAAAGGTTCTGTACTTACTAATCGCCATTGGATTTTTGCAATTGTGATTGATGTAGTGACGGAGAGTGCAAAAAAGGATGTTTGATGAGTGAGATGTTTTATGCCTGATGCTTGGTTTTTTTTTGTTTTAATGAGCGAGACAATGGATGGAGAGGGAGAAGTGTTTGGAAGTGGAAGGCCGGCGTTTAGAGTAAAGGGTCTTAAGGTAAACCTTGGGAAGACAAAGGTGCGGTGGGGAGAGGGGTGGAGAGCAGTGGCGAAATTTCTTTTTGACATTGGGGGGGGATGGTGTTTGATGAAAATTTTGAATAACTGGGGGGTTTGCTGAAAAGAATGTATTAATAGCACATTTGCGCGCGCGGCCTGCGAAAGTTTTGCCATTTTTAGAAGCTAAAACCGTTAAAAGTAATTGTAATTAGAACAACCAAATGCGCGCGAAGCGCGCGGAGATTACCATTTTTAAACTATTATGGTAAAATATGAGTTATTTTTGGTGCAAAACCACAATGAACGGGCATCAACACGAAAAAAATGGGGGGGTTGAATCGTATTGACCTCTCCCCCTCATTAAAATATCTGGGGGGATATATCCCCCCGCTCCCCATCCCCCCGGATTAAACGCCTATGGTGGAGAGGGAGGGTTATGAGTAAGGTAGACCCCTGTGGCGTGTGTGGGAAGAGGGTAAAAGCAAACTCAGTGTGGTGTGAGAAATGTGGGAGCTGGATCCATGGGAGATGCACAAAGATGAAGAGAGTGACCCCAAGCTTGGCAAGAGATTTTGTGTGCGGAAGATGCGAGAATGGAGCTGTGGAACAGGAGGAAAGATTGTGTGATGAGGTGGAGTCTGTGAAGGAGTTCACATACCTTGGGGATAAGGTTAGTGGGGGTGGTGGATGTGAGATGGCTGCGACAGCTAGAGTGAGGTATGGGTGGGTGAAGTGTAGGGAATGTGGGGAGTTTTTGCAAGGGAAAAAGATATCCTTTGAAGATGAAAGGAATGGTGTATAAGAGTTACAAGTGTGAGATCAGTGATGCTGTATGGGAGCGAGACGTGGTGTCTGAGCGAAAATGAGATCCCCTTATATCTTAGACATTGGCCCTTTTAATATTTTCTGTTATCGTACTTAGATTGCCGAGAAATAAAAAAAAAAATCAAGGTGTTAGAAAGGTTAATGGAAAAGTGCCTACAATCACATATAAAAAACCCGATGCATAGATGTTTGCTTGTCCACTTCCGACCGACCGTCATTTGCGCTGCGACTGTACATTTTTTTCAAAAAAGGTTTTTTTTTTTCAATTTTACCCCGAAATTTACAAACTGTCGGAAAAAAATGTCAACATGAAGAAAAAAACTTCCCGATCTTGACTGATAACCTAAAACTGAAAAAGTTTCACCTCCCCAGCGCCACATCTCTCCAACTTTCGAATGACGCTGGTAACACGTACAACCTCGCGTTCTAGGAATGAGATTGTATTTTAACATAGATCAAATGTACGAAAATACACAATATCGCGTAGGTAAATTCGCCATGTAAAATAAAAGCAAACCGATAAACCAGTAGTGAATGACTTTTTAATCCTTTATTATTGGTTTACAAATGCTTAGCCATAAGATATTTTATTTTAACATGTTTGACGGGGCTAAATTTATTTGCGCAAATCACCGGGTGTTTTAGTTTGACCTTAAAAATGGCGGCTTGGATTGCAATGGCGGTCCAAGTCAAATTGGGCTAAAAAATCTGCTGATCGGCAGTTTCAACATGGATCAATCTCATGGAACCACTTCATGTTGAAGCTGCCGGTGTGGCAGGAGATATAGTCCTCCGGGCTCACAGTCTGGGAACAATGGTTAACAATAGGGCAATCGATTCAGTTGACTCTTTACGCAACATTAGTTTCACGCTTTATTCCGTTGTCGTCTATGGAGCCCGGACTATGATACCTGCCGGAATATAATTACTTTCACACCGGTCTTCACTTGAAGGGCATTGCCGTTGCCGTGTCAGAAACTGGACCATGGTCAACCACCGAGCCAACCGTGAGATTGGAGCTGCTAAAATATTCGGCAAGCGCCATGTATGTTTTACGTTGGTAATACCTTTCCCGAATTCGTCTCTGCTGTGTATGTCTGTTTTCACAGAGTGTTTGAGTATTGTATAGATGAAAACGTCACATTTTAAGAATTTAGTATCTGAAAATAGAAGAGGAGAAACCATGCTCGGGAACCCATACTCTTTCCGAAAAAAGAGGGACTAGCTGCAAATGCGGGACTACCTCTAGGTGTATCAAATTCAAATTAATAAAGTTCTAGTCCCGATGGGGGTACAAACTCAGTTGTGATTGTGACTGGTTCAATGATACAATAGGAAAAAATAACCTAAACATATCAGCAAATAAACCTAAGTGTGTATTTTTTCTTGCTGTAGCAAAAGTGTCATTTTCTTGTATTAAATGTGTATCTTTTTTCAAGTACAGGCCCCGCAAGGGGTATAATCTCACTACAAATTACCTTCAATCTTCAATCAATTTTTATTTGTTCATCATAGAAAGGCCTACAGCAAAAACAATATAAATAATTATGTAAATAATGCATTACAGTGAAAAATTAATTTTTAAACTTTAATATCTTTATTGGTTTCTGAGAAAGGAAAGAAATGTCCTACTGAAAGATAAGCACATAAATGATAAAAAGTCTTTGTATTTTTTTTTTCTTATTGGGACAATTTGTTTCAAGATATTAACGAGTGCGCAGCCGAAACTCCCCCGTGTGATGCCAATGCTGACTGTGCTAATGATGATGGTTCGTATACATGTAACTGTCAAAACTGGATACGAAGGCAACGGTATAACCTGTAATGGTAAGTGGTATCTTTGATTCATAATGTAAGCTTAATCCCTCGTTAACTGAATTCAATTTGCTGTTAATGTGAATGTAAATTATTCATGATGAAAGATTAACTACGGCAAGATTGGGATTAAACATGTAATAATGAAAAACAAATCTGTTGTAGAGTACGTTAGAATAAGACGTTGTCAGGTCAACTAGCTCACGCTAACTTTGGTTCGAGCCACTGATCACATTGATCACAACACAAATCCTATGGTATATCGCAATTCGGAACAGGTGCATGAGCCATGGCTTGAACCAGCCATTCTTATTTTCAATGTCTCATAATATCGGTTAATAATACTATGTGTCTATACATGTTTTCAGGTTCAAAGAATCTAAATATGACACTATCTTGTGTCAGTCATTTTGTTTTCCAATATGGCGCCAATGTACACTAAAACTGATACATTTGGTATATCATTGGACTCTTTTTAGTCAGACCAAATTAGGGTGTTACCATGGTAAGATATAATCCTGGATAGGGCAAACTATTCTGAATATGATTTGGATTGGCAAAAACATCAATTGAGATCATCGAAATCTGTGCCCCTTTTTGCATTTTGGACCCCTGTAGGTCAAATATTGACCTTCGATCTTTTTGCCAATAACTACTGAACGATCCATTCCAGATAGGGCAAACCATATCTTTTTTGAATCCTTAAGATGAGGTTTTTTTTACCACAATATCATCAATTTGACATTTGACCCCTGTACAAACTTCAATGGCGCCCCCAGGTGGAAATACAACGCTGGCAATTTCACAACAAGTTGGAAGTGATTCTGTGTGATATCCTTATACCTAGAAAACTGAAAAATCTATTTTGGCTAAAAAAAAGTATATAGGAGACAACCAATTCCTGACTATAAATTGTTTGAAATCCCAATTAATGTTTGTTCTAAATAATAAAATTGGTCTATTTAATTTTTAATGCACAATGGTTGAGAAGAAGCAAAAACAAAATGGCCTGTTTTGTGCGCACTTGGAGGCCCCAACGGGAGTGCAGAAGACTCGAGTGTCAATGTAAAAAGTTACCACTTTAACACTTAATTGCATAATGTCTTTTGCACTCCTGTTGGTGCATAACGGATTATTATTATTATTATTATGATTATTATTATTATTATTTTGTTTTTATATTTCGAAAAACGCAATCCTGGCTACACATGGACCACCCTTGTGTTAAAGGGATTTATGCAACATTGAATCACTGGTGAACATGAGGCAGGAAAATAGTTTAGGTATTACCTGAGATGTGCCTGTCTAAAGCAATTTCTTTACGTATAAAGCAAGATGACCGCTGTTTTCTGTTGTTATTCAAAGATGTGAACGAATGTGATGGCACACCTGGCTGCCATGGTAACGCTGATTGTAATAATACGCCCGGTACATTTACGTGTACTTGTAGTACCGGATACCAAGGAGATGGTACCACTACCTGCGATGGTGAGTAAAAAATTTAATAAATAACCACATTTCTTAGACATGTTCCAGTAAAAAAAATCGGCAAGAGTTCCATATGTATCCCCTTCAAAGTTCCACATGTAACAATTTTTAATTTTATTTTGGGCCTTAGGGTTAGGATATTTGTTTGTGTAAGGCCATAAATAAAAATAATTTGTTTCCTATAGATTTTTAAAGGGGTGGGGGTACATATGGAACTCTTTCCAAAAATTCTGTCAAAGCAAAATGAGTCATTTAGTTTGCATTTTTTATCTGTTAGATGGACATATCGCTCAAGTAGACGCAATTTTAACTCTGCTAGAATACATCTTAATAGTGTAGTATCATAAACTGTACCAAAAGCACACTTTGGGTTGGGCGCCCAAACATTAAACACAATAAGCGATGATGTTACTTGTGTTTGAATAAGCAAATGATTAAAAATATTGGAACTGAAAGGTAGCACTTCATGTCGTGAGTTATTATGTAACTTTTACAGGTACCCTTGCTTGACAAATTCGGGAATAACTATGAGACATACTTCACCTAATCATATGAAAATGGTGGGTATAGTTTGGTAGTTTATATGGGAACTTTAATATCTTGATATGTAATTGCAAGGGAATCTGTGATGATTGGTTTCTGAGGAGGCAAATCAATGTCCTTCTCGCAGATAAGCACCTAAAATGATAAAATGTCTTTGTATTATTTTTGTCTGGGCAATTTGTTTCAAGATATTAACGAGTGCGAGGGCGGAACTTCTCCATGTGATGCCAATGCTGACTGTGCTAATAATGATGGTTCGTATACATGTAATTGTCACACTGGATACGAAGGCAACGGTATTACCTGCAATGGTAAGTGGTGTCTTTTGATTCAAAATGAAAGATTAATCCCTCGTTAACTGAATTAATATGCATGTTAATATGCATGTAAAGTATCCATGATGAAAAATTAACTGCAGCAAGTTTATAATTAAACGTGTAGTAATTAAAACAAGGATCATAGTACATACTATTGTAGATTCAACCCATCGTGTCAACGCAGGAACAGATTTGGACAGCGTCGATTATAGTAGGATTTTTTATTCCTGTCAGTTCATTAAAAGTTTTTGGGGCGTGTCGACGATTCCATTCGTTCTGAGAGGTTGTATGTTTTACGCAATCAATACAATAGAAATCCGATGCGACGATACCGGATCAGATAAGGCCATGGTTAAAAAAAGTCCCTTTTCTCACGAAGAAAATATTACAAGGCAAAATGCATTGAATAAATTCCGTACACCAAACTTGATCAAACTCTGAAGCATTCAACATATGAAAATTATACAAATAAGTAATTATTACTCACCAAAGTTCTTTTACGTCACTAAGGAACGTTGGAAAACCTGATTTTTACATTTATTCGTCTTGTTGCAGAAAAAATAAGCTAGGTCCAGTCATTTATATAAGTACTTTGGCGTTTTGGTCACTCATAACAAACTGCAATATTTACGTGGCCTAATCCTCCTCTTCACCCAGCCTCGATGTTCATGACACTTTATCCATTCTTTGGTTGACTCCAAACAAAGAAATCGATAGCGTGTCTCAGATTTTACAACAATCTATTCAATTGAATCTGGTATGAAGCCTTTACATATTCGATAGAAAATAGTTCATGTAAAATGGGTTAAAGCATCATATTCTGTTGAACGAAGTTGAGCAATTCAGCTGTTAATACGGCTTTTTAGTTTTTGATCTCAACACATCCGCTCCAAATGAGTTCATACCATCGACAATATGCGTTTACTGACAGGAATAAAAAAAAACAGACTATAGTTGGGAAAGGAGGCAGAATATGTGGCTCGATTCACCTGCTTCATGAACAAACTAAGATAATCTCGCCTTTCATGTATACAGAAGGAATACACAGGGCTTTTGTGCTCCCTCATATCCAAAACACGGGCGCTCAAGCCTCAAGAGTCAGTAACATTCAACTCACCTGTTACATGAATACTATTAAAGCAAATACGTTTAGTCAGAATGTTTTGACAGTTAATGTAGTCATGCGTTTACGTTGACTTGAATGATTTATTAAGTACATAATGATTTTCCTCTGCTAGTAGACTAAATGTTTCAATAGATTTAGCGTGGAATTTTAATTTCCATCCAATGCACATCCCCTCATTCAATGCCTGACTTCGAAAAAGTACTAGAGGTGACACGATGGGTTGAATCTACTATAGAAGAGGGTCGTCGAGTGCCAAATTGTGTAAACACGTATTTCAATACGGAATAAATCGCAATCTCATCAGAGTGCGCAGTTCACACTCCATAGAAAAACGTTAGACAAATTTGGCACTCGCCAGTGGTGAGAAGTATGATAGATACACATCGAGGGTTTAGGGCAAACAGGTCCCATCTGCAACAGCTGCCAAGTGTTAGATATGACGCCGAGCTAGATTAACCCACATCCTATAAATCAGTGGCGTAAATTTCTTTTTGACTTTGGGGGATGGGGTTGATGAATTTTTTTGAATAAAACAGGATTTGCTGACAAGATCCGTTATTAGCACATGTGCGCGGGAAGCGCGCTAAAAATTGCCATTTAGAAGCTAAAATCGGTAAATGGATTCGTAATTAGCATAAAATGCGCGCGAAGCCCGCGGAAATTTACCATTTAAACTATTATGGTAAAACACATGAGCGGGCATCAATGTGAATGTGATTTGACAGTTTGTCAAAACCCAAATGTTTGATTCGCTGTGTTCTAAGGAGTCGAATACATATTCGACTGCATGAAACCCGTTGATTTCTAATGTTGGTATGGTGAGATTACTATATAGCTACGGATTTTTATTATTTTAAAATGATGATGCCACGATGATAAGAATAACGATGGCGGTGATGATGGTGGCAATAACGATGAAATAAGGAAACATCGAGCTTGACGACGATAATGATGCTACTGATCGATGATGATGATGATCATGATGATCATGATGATCATGACGACGACACCGATGATGATGATGACGGTGGTGGTGACGATGTCTATTGCATTGGGTTTATGCTACAAACAGTGCAAATTTGTATACAACGACTTCAATAAGCGGTTAAAATGGGAAACATTCACTGTTGCGTTATCGTTCGTTGTAAAATATAGCGCAGACTGACCACGATGACCAACGAATTCAGAAAATTACAACCTCTTACAAATTTGGCTCCTTAAAATTAATATCTTTAATTAGTCGCCAATATGTTTTAACTCATTTTTGCAGAAAAAACATAGATTTCAGGTGTAAATACGTTAGAAAGAACACAAACATTGTAGTGCATGTTATATATAAATAGTTGCAACACACAATAAATATTGGCTAGAACTGTTCAAAAATTGAGCTCAAAAAATATTTAAAATGTAACTGGAATGTTTCATAATTCAAAAGGTTTTGGAGGACAAAAGTGGTCTATACAACTTTATAACAACCATATTTTTCTCGTTTTCTTAAATTTCAAATTACATATATAGTTCCCATCTTTTAAAGTATGTACACGCTTAAAATATATACCAAACTTGAAACGAATTAACAGTTAAATGGGTAATATAATCTAAACAATTTAGAGGGCACTAACGCTCATCCAAACAACTTCCCAAAGAAAATATCAATTTGTTCCTGAAAGGCGATTTAAAAAAAAATGATGTATTAGTAATTATTTAGTTTGCAGAATATCCAAGTTAGCATCAAAGAAAAACAACCTTTCACAATATGTTTACCAAGTCTATTTTGTAACCCGGTTAACTAAGGGGTGGGGTGGTAAATACCCCGAGAATTCATTATTATAAAGCAATAGATGATTTTCGATGTTGGTACCAGTTGATAGCTTTGGTCCTCCGTTTTCTATTGCTTCCAACATAACCTAGTATGGCGTCACAATGACGTCAAAGTTCACAAGTTAGCAAAATTGGTAATTTCCACAGACACACATCAGAGTATAAAATTTTGCATCAAAAAGGTAGGAATTTTGGATTTTCATGCGGGTTTTGGCCCTAAATTATATGAAAAATGACTAGTTTTTAATCAACATATAATTTTAGAGCCATAAAGTGCACAATATTAAAACAAATGAACTAATAACTAAAGGGTAATGAAGTATAATTTATAGGCGAATAATGTGCCCGAGGTCGGAAAAACTAAATAATGGCGGCCATTATGAGCCCATAGATGATACCTCAAAACCTTTATTTCTATTCTATTAACTAAAACACTTGATTTTATTTTGTTTTTGTCATCGGTTTTAAAGGTAAATATGCATGTTTATGTGTAATTTTTGTATGCTGATGAATGAAAATAAATGATAAGAAAATGCATTAGCGGCTCATTATTGCAGAATAATGGGCAGTAAACTGACCATTCAGAATGCCGCATTTTCAATAATGGGTAGTAGAGATAATAGAGCCACTCCCCACCAATCGATTTCGACGCTATCCCCGGTGACGGTGCTACCTTCACATTTGTTTCGCCAAAATGAGCAGAAGGATGTGAAATAATAACATGGAAGACTTAACGAAAGTTTTTAACGTTTTAGGCACGGGAGGAAAGTTTACCTGGGTGGTAACTCCTTCCCTTTGATAATAAGAGGGTTAATGTCACTATGTCCCCCTAAAAGTGATAAATTGTTTTATTTGTGCAAATGTTAAAACTACAAGACTTGGATAGTTCTTTTTCACGACGCACAGACCGTAGGTTTCAATTAGTAAAAGTAACATAATTAAAACACAAAAATTAAAATGGGAAATAACATGACCAATCCCTCATGAAGAAATGTAAAATTTCACCGATTGCCTTAATCTTGACAAAAACCTTTATATTGATCACTGAAGTAGCAATTTTTGTCCCAGGGAATACGTATTCGTTCGCAATTTATCTGTGTGCTTTGAGATATTTGGACACGCAAAGCTATCGAATACGTATTCGATTGTTTGTGAAACCCGTTTTATACAAATGGGTGTTATTCGACTGCGGCTATTTTGGTTAGGAGATGTAATTTCACTTTTATTTTTGGGTACAATTAAAGAGTACATAAAATGCAACCAGAATCAACTATAAACTCAATTTGACCAAAAAATCAGATTCGACACTATGTCGTGCCCACGACGATATATACTCCCCGCCTAAAAATCCGAACGATGTTGAAATGGCCATCAACGTGCTCAAACTTGCTTTCAAATGAACGCGCGCCAAGCCAGCTGGAAAAATCTCTCAAACTTCCACATCATGCTTCGTTATCAATGCACAGTGGCGTAGCCAGAGGGGGGGGGAGAGCTGCCCCCCTGTGGGGAATCTTGCCCCCCCCCTCTTGCCCCCCTCTGAAAAAAAAGCTGGCTACGCCACTGTCAATGCATTACGGATACAGGTCAATAAGCAAACACATTACGCGAACAACGCTCCTGGCATTAATAATTCACCTACATACCTACATACTTTTTAATACAGTAATTTATATCGTTCGTATTTCTTAGGCGGGGAGTATATATATATATATATATATTATATATATATATATATAATATATATATTATATATATATATATAAAGGCCAAAAGTTTAAAGCGTTGTCGGATATAATCCTTGAACATAACAAAACACAAAACATAACGGCATGCGACTACACCCAACTTTGTTCACTAGGTTATACATGGTGAGTCAAAAAAACTTGACCCTGATTGTGTCCGCCATTTTGAATTTTTAAGTACTATATATCTAACATATTTGGTATCAACTGAAAGCTGGGTTCATTATCTTTAATTTACTGCAAAGATCATTCACATCGGTTAGGTATAGACCGAGCTACAGTCGTTTGAATCAAGTAGTCGGTTTTCTGCTCTGTCCACGGATTCACATTGAAATGACGGCGTGGTTTCAGCGAAGGAAATTGTGTCCAGAAGAAAATCAGGCGATTTATTCACTGCAGATGCTTGATGATTCGAAAGGCTGTAAAGCTTCGGTCTATATTGAACCGATGGGAATGATCGTTGCAGCAATTAAAGATATGAAATAAGCTTCCGCCAGATACCACATATGTTAGATATATATTATTAAAATTCAAAATGGCGGACACCAATCAGGGTCAAGTTTTTTTGACTAACCCTGTACTGTATATATATACCTCGGCAGGAAAAACTCATATGCAATTTGAAAGGTCAAATGCAAAACCTCATCTGTAACTTCGGTAACATGGACAAACCAAACTATGGCCAGTGTGGGTCAAATGAAATTGGTTGGAAATGATGAGGTGGGGGATGTTAAAAAGAAGTACCATCAGATAGATTTAGTTATTTTACGAAACTTTGCAAAATGACAATCTCGCCAAACAGGACGTTTTGTCAGTGGTACCGAAAATGCACATATGAGTTTTGCTCGTAGAGGTCACATTGGGATATAATTATATATATATATATGAGAGATTGGAGCTACTTAAACTCTTGTGAATTAGGGCATATAGACATAAATACAAATATGTGTGAGAAATGATGACCAGCGCGGACGTAGCATTATTAATCGCACAATGAATTGCTGTGGATGGGACTCGGTAACCCACAAACCTCCCATTTCCGTTTAGATTCGGAGCGATCTCAATTGCGCCACCCCGCATGTGATGGGTCCATCGAGTTTCTACACCATAACATTCGATCCGTAATGCCGTCCATATCACGAGGTGATACAATAGTCAGAACACGGAGGTGTGGATTATGACATTGTCTATAAAACAAAACGAGTTATGTAACACTAGTACTTCTACGTTGGGCTTTCCAGACACAAGTGGGTGACCATGTCGGCAAGAGTTCATATGTACCCCTCGTAAATATTTACATGTACAAATTAGTTTTTATTTTTAGCCTTAGGGTTAGGTTATTTGTGTGTGAGTCCCTAAATTAAAAAAGAATTTGTTTCCTGTGAATTTTAAAGGGGGTTAAGATGGAACTATTTCCACAATGGCTAAACATTATTTTACTGTATGGAAATTCGCGTTGCTTGTTAACGATTTAAAAAGTCACTTTACCCACGGCCTCAGAGCAAGGTTAGCGCCTTAATCCCATGGTATTGGTTTAAAAGGAGAGAAAAATTGTAAGTTCTTTTCGTAATAAACAAGACCAATACTACATTTTAGTAATGACCGGTTGGTTTGCTGTTTGTTTTGTTGGAAAGATGGAACGAATTGTGATGGTACCCTGATGCATAATATGCTGATGTATATATGCCTGGTTATATACGTGTACTTGTAGTACCGGATACCAAGGAGATGGTACCACTAACTGCGATGGTGAGTAAATTACCGAGTTTCTAGCCAATGTCTCGTAGTTCTAGAAAAGGATGTTAGCGCGGTGGAATAAGTCAAACAAAACGTATATCTTTGAAAGAAACGTGAAAAGACGTAAAAATAAAAGTTAAGTAAACGCAATTCCGTAAGTTGCGTTTATTTTGTCATGTTTATCAAATGTAGTGATACATTCCGTTCCCTTTCATAATTGGTCCAATTTTGGATTCCACCAAGCTAAAGGGAGATTCTAGCGGCAGATAGTTGTCCAGCTGTTCGACTTGTCTCAAAGCGGCGCTATCATGATTATATGTGCGCTTTATTCCTTGTTAGGCAGTTGTGATACTCATTGGGTATTGTTGGTACCACAAATCCAGGAGTGCAATGGTTTTGGGTGTATAATAATTATAATATGGGCTTGTTTGGATATTGAGTGTTTCGGTGCGCATGGCTACAGAGCGCGCATAGCTCTGTAGCCATGGAGCCTATGTTCAAGGGTATTATGTTGTAGAGATACTTTTGCAGGGGAATTTCTGGAGTTTTGGAGTTATGCACAACGTAATTTAAACAGAAGCAGGATTGATGTGAAACTTCTATTTTTTTCTTAATTTATCATTGATTATAACTAAGATCTTTTGAAACAAAGGTTTTCGAGATATTTTTTTTAATGTCACTGGGACCGAGACTGCCAAGTAAATGCATGTAGCAGTTTCACAAAATTACCGTTTGGAAATCCCCAATGCCCAAACGGCAGAGATCGTGTTCCTACCCTCCCTGTACAGGGAACTACGTGTTATGTCTCACCTCTTGATCGATACCCTGTGACGTGACAACGAGATACAGAATGCTTGCTGCTTGGTATTGTAGTTAAAAACGGTAACGAGTGAATAGTTTTGGTTGTCATGTGTCAGGTACCAGGGAAAGTGTCGGTATCAGATATCAGTTGCTTTCGGGGGACGCGACCCCCGATATATATAAATCCGACTATGTTAAATAAGGTCTGTACATGACCCTCTCTGCCAAAGTGCTATTATTTTTTTCCAAAAAGACACCGTGTATTATGTCTAAACAGTACAAAAGGTACCTTTTCCCTACTGATTCAAAAAACGACCGTACGATGACGATGATCGGTTGCTTTTTCCAATGTCGGGATACTAGTCATTTTTACCTTGAAGGGTCCCCCGAACAAATAATAAACCAATCAATGCCGTGACAGTCCTCAAATCTTTATTTTTTCCAAACATTGGCTTGTTATGTCCCACTAATAAAATTCGTTTCTTTTTTTTAAGATTCACATCTGTATATTGTTTCTTTAATCATATTCTCATTGTCCCCGCATGAATGTGAAAAAGAATGGTCCTAAGTCGTACAAACTGAAACAAGTCATCCGGCTAAATACCCTACCGTGGACTGAATGAGCATACGGATCCCCGTGTTAGTTTTAGCAGCCTACAGCCACTTGCGCGCGGCTGCCGGGGGTTCATCGCAAGTATCTGTTGCATTGTGGACGTTACACAGCTCGTTACCACCACCGGGAATTTGTTATAAGCAGCCGATGTTTATAATTTTGATACCAGGAGATGTTTTGGTACCAACATACTGGCCTTCATAAAGGCCTCAAATTGACATTTACAGAGAAAATGGGGATTAATCTCAGTGTAGTTTGCTCTCGCTCTCGTCTCTGTCTAAATGAATAAGTTAAAATTAAAAATGCGCTACAAGGGTAGGCATATCGGATTTAAAGTCGGATTCAGCTCTAAATGTTGAAATTGACTAGGTTTACATAAACATGTTTTATATCCATACTGTGGCAGAATATTTTATTTAAAAAAACTAATTATTCTTGGAAATGGCCCATCCATGATGAATTTTCTCACCTGGGGGGGGGTTATTTTAAAACTTTTATAGTATGTGTGGAAGGAAAAAAGGTCCACTCATTAGGACTAACCCTGGTTTTTCAAACCATGGACAAAGTTACACTCCCTGTCAAATACCATCCTCTAAGACTCATAAGCATTGATTGAATGTTACAAGGGAGCTGTTTGTTTTCTGATCTTTTCATTGACCAAATGTGAAGAGGGGTTATTAAATTCTCCAGGCAACGTTAGTTTTCTTTGTGGTTTTTATTCTAACATAGAGATTTGTAATTCTAATTTCTAAAGCTGAAGTGTACAGGGTGGGTCAAAAAAGCCTGACCCTGATTGGTCCGCCATTTGAATTTTTAATAACATATCTAACATACGTGGTATCGATCGGCCGAGCTACAAGTCTTTTGAATCAAGTAGTCCGCTTTTAACCCCTATCACGGGATTCCCATTTGGAATGCATGGGGCTACTAAGCGAGACTCCCCCAAATATGATATGGGATGGTCCTATTTATGCCAATTAAAGTGGTATCTTAAAGGTGTAAAAGCAGTTGAAATGTAAGTTCTATTTTTTTCTACTTTTCAAGATGAGGCATATTTTGATCTTACAATTATAACAATCGATGTCCTTTCCTTCATGTATGATTCATTCCACTCCATAACCTGATTACATGTAATCAGTTATTCATTTTTTCAAATGCGTTTTATAAGTGATGAGGACTAGAAACGTACACTTAAGGACCAAGGGGGCGGGGGGGTTTCCTAGGGACCCCCAAATTTGTTTTTCGCGCTGGGCCGCTTTACGCGTGGGGAGTTTTGCGCCGAAATTTTTGTAACTGTCTGACTTGTTAAATATGCCTTCCTTTCATACCAAAATAATTACAATCGGCCAAGCCGTTAATGAGTTAATTAGTGGGGTCCCATGTCACCCCCTTGGGCACTAACGGAGTCATTTCAGAATATTTTTAAAAATAAGAATAAGACACCAAGAACCAAATCAATTTTTTTTTTGCTGATATAAGTTCACACATACATGTAAGTCACAATTAATTATAACATTAAAAAAAATTAACCCTTTATGTGCTGAAAACAAACAATTTCATCAGGCTGTTGCCCAACCGTTACTGTACAAACTCTATGGGAAAATGACGTGTATTTGCCAACACCCGTAAAAAATACAGAGTCCCTAAAACTGCTAGTTTGTGTTAAATATATGTAATTTGGTCTTCTAGAACAGATATCAACATAAAATAAGTTTTCAAAATGTTTGGTGTAAGCGTCAGGCCATTTGAATTTTCCGCTTTTTTCCCAATTTTGCGTGCTTTTGAAAACATGTTTTGAAGCTAATCAAATAATGTAAAAAAAATAAACCAATTTCATTTTTTGTTGCCTGATTTGGGGTTGTCTTGACCCTTAATATGTGGTATAAATTTCGTGCAAAAATTCCCTAGGGAAAGTCGTTTCCTTAGGGGGGGTCATGGAACCCCCCCCCCCTTGGGCACCATCGGGAGTGAAAACCCCTTGGTCACTAAGTTTTAAGAGGGCATCGATGGTTAAGTTGTGACTGAATTTGGTGGTGAAATAGCGTCCATTTATTCTTTTGCAGTCAATAAATAGCCGAATTTCTTCTGGACAATGATTTGCTTCACTGAAAACGCTGTTCATTTTCATTTGAATCCGTGGACAGAGCGCAAAAGACTACTTGATTCAAAACGACTGTAGCTCCGTTTATACCTAATCGATGTGGATGATCTTTGCAGCAAATAAAAGATCGAAAAAGCTTTTAAAATGGTACCAATATGTTACATATTGTTCCTTTACAATTCTAATGGCGGACACAATCAAGATCAAGTTTTTGTTACTCACCCTGTACAATATTCAAGTTGATCACATGTTAGGATATAAACAATTCGTTCTAATACGCACCCGAGGACCACTGATGACCATTACGGGAGGTTCCGTAACCTGACCCGTCTGACCACTTTTTGATGACACACTTATAATGCAGCAACACTTCACGGAATAAAGCACATGTATATTCCGTTACGGTTTCCGAATTCATAAGTGTTGTAGAAAAAAAAGTCTGTCAGAGGTCAGTTAACGGAAACCTCCCGACCATAACCGTTATTTTTTTTAAAGTGTGAACGAATGTGATGGCACACCTGGCTGTCATGCCAATGCTGACTGTAATAATAGCCCTGTACATTTACGTGTTACTTGTAGACCTGGATACACGTGAGATGGAACCACTACCTGCGTTGGTGATAAATAACTGTGCTGAATCCTGTCAAGAAAGTAGTGAAGCTGGTGACCTAGGCATTTTAAGTCGGTTCAAATGTCAGGTCTTGTAAACGTGTTTTTGTGTATCGTATACTTAATTTGTCTGCTTAAACCATTTTAGGTCCACACCTGAATTAACCCTCGTCTTACCAAGCCTTTTTTTGTAACACGGTTTATCCAGGGGGGGGGGGTAACCACCCCCCCCTCGAGAATTCGTATAAAGCCCCCGTGCTTAGGATTTTGATCTATGATAGCTATGGTCCTCCTCTTTCTATGTTGGAGAACCAAAATAAGTACCAACATACCTATATGTCTCCACAATGAACGTCATCAAGTTTCGCGAGTCGCAAAATTTGCATTTTCCACAGAAAAAAATCCAATTTTACGCTAAAAAAACATAGTAAATCGGATTTGCATGCGATTTTCACTCTAATGATGGCAATTGCGATTTACTAAACTGGAGTATTGAGGCATCCTGTGGCAAATATTCAAAAATGCACCATAAAATATCCTTGGGTGTGCAACTCCCCCCCCCCCCCCTACCCTTCGACTTCGACGGGATGCCCTAACCCCCGGTGAAGGCACCTTCACATTTTTTTTTTTTCGCTAAAATTACCGGAAAGGTGAGAGAACTATTACCTAGAACCTTTTACGACAGTGTTTGGCCTTTTAGCGCACAGGGCGAAGTTCACTGGGGGGGGGGGGTAACCACCACAACCCCCCTGGGGAAGAACGAGGTTAACCCTATTTATGCTCCTATTGAGAATTTGAGATTGCTGGAAATGTAGCGAGCAGATTTGTAATGTATGTGAGAAACACTTAAGCCTCTTTAGATTCCTTTATGTGAATATAAAGTTGCTGTAACACACACTACAGTCCATTTCGTGTCAGCAATGCTGTCCCACACACTACATTCTCATTCTTGTCCCATAATGCATATTTGTCGATGGTACGAATTCATTTGGAGAAGATCTGGTTGAGATCAAAACTAAAAGCCGTAAATGGTCAACTTCTTCAACTGAAGAGATGCTTTAACCCATTTTACATGAACTTTATGTATCGAAAATGTTAAGTCTTTCATACCAGGATCATGGAATAAGATTGTCGTATCAGTCTAAGACCTAGACCACGCTATCGATTCATTTTTCTCACATTTGGAGTCAATCAAAGAACGGATAAAGTGTCATTAACTCGAGGGTTTTAGCCTCATTGGCCCCGAAGCCGGAACAATTAACACCGCTGTGTTCCTATTGTCCCAATTGTTAATCAAAGGTCAAGTAGCCCCGGTTGTCGCAGGCAATTACCGCGATTCCTTACGTCGATTGGGGTTGGAACTAAGTGAAAAACAAAAGTGAATTAAAGTGAACGATGAGGCCAATTTTTATAGTGTATATTTTCTTATTCTTTTAAATCAAAAAAAAAGTTATGAATAAAATTAGAATGTTATATAACCATTGAAATATGGAAATATCTTGTTACAGAAAAAATTGTTTAAATCAAGCGTGACTGTCTTTGTTAAATATTAAATCATAAAAAGACATACAATACTAAGTAAAAGGAAAAGAAAAAAACATTTTAAAAGAATATCTTGTTTAAAGAAAAAAACTTGTATAAATAAATTAAAAATCCTAAAAAATTTTAAAAAAAGTAAAATTAAATATGCTTAAAAATCATTTCGACGTTTGTGACTTCATTAGGAATAGACGGTAAAATACTGAAGTAATACCTTTAAAAGAACATCTTGTTTAAAGAAAAACTTTTTTTAAATCAAAACATATATTAATACAAGCAAAATAGGTATGGCGTGATTTAAATAAGTTTCTAAATATAAGCAATGTTAAAAACAGAAGTAAATAACCAGACACAGTGTGGCACGAACATTGACAGGATAACGGAAGTTGAGGACAGCAGCAAACAGCGGTGATTAAGCCATTGATAACTAATTGCCGGGGACCCCCTCAAACCGGCATCGGGACAACGGTGGCCGGGTGAACCTCTTAACGTGAGGAGGATTAGCCACGTCTCATAAGAAAGCAAAGATCACATTCATGTTGCCTTGTGATATTCGTCACATTTTGTTACCGAGGTCGATATACTTTGATTAGTATGACTATTTTACCTTGACCTTGTGGTCATAGCCACTAAAGGTCAAAGGAGGGAAAAAATGGCACATCGTGTTTCCGCATAGTCGATCACAGTAGAATACATTTATAGTTGCAATTAACATGAACGGGATAAAATCGCTCTCTGGATAACATAGGCCAGCTCTACTAAATTGTTAGCTATAGTTTCGTATAGGTTATATGGGGGGAACGTGTGATATCGTTTTAGTTTTCTGGAAATATGCAAAGTGATTAAATGTCTTTGTATTATTTCTGTTGGGCAATTTGGTTCCAAGATATTAAAGAGTGGGAAGCCATAAACTCCCCGTGTGAGTCAATGCTGACTGTGCTTAATAATGTTGGTTCATATACATGTAATGTGCGCAAGGATACGAAGGCAACGGTATAACCTGTAATGGTAAGGGGTATATAGTTTGATTTAAACTGTAAGATTAATCACTCGTTAATCAATTTTATTATCCCTTTTATATTCGTACACATTGGCAGTATTTATAGCACAACTTTCACTGTGTTTTGAACATAAGAGTGTTTTATAAACACCAATACTAATACAGTCTATTCTGTAGCTTCCATAATTACCTTGTTTATTTTTATTTTTTTACATTTACAGGGTCATTGAAATAGATGCATGCTCTAGGCTCTGCTTTTCTAGGTAGCTGCCCCTGAAGTTTCTTACTTTTTTTAAATTTTTGTCTCGATACAAATGTATTTTGGGATAAAACAAACATTGCGTAGCAGTTGCAAAACCACCAAACAAATTGATGTGAAATAAAACTGTGATGATTTGTAGAGGTCCTCTTTTTCTCCTTATCCGGCGATTCCTTAGTTGATGTTGGTCAAATATCTTTATAGGGAAGGATAACGAAGGTGTATTGCAAACCGAGTTGTTCGGCGTTTCTTCTACAAACTGTGGCTAATACTATGGACAAATAACCATAGTGGTATGAAAGTCAAAGTCAACGTGTATACTATAAGAGCAAAGCCTATCCAACGACCACTGCTGACCGTTGAGTAATGACCGTTGTTTTCATGTTGTTTGTTGTTTAAAAGTGTGGAGCTAATGTGACGGCAAACCTGGTTGCCATGCCAATGCTGAATGTAATAATAGTCCCGGTACATATACGTGTTCCTGCAAACTGGATATATGTGGAGAGGTAGGATAGTCTGCATGGTGAGTAACTCACGCATTTCTTAAACATTGTCCTGTAAAAACCGGAGCGCGAAACAGAACTCCTTAATCGTTAGGGTTGCAAAATCGCGGTTTATTCTCGCTACCTGAAATACTGTGCGTCGGCAACTGGTTACACTTGCCATTCGCATTAAGGCTGCAAAGGTCGACATCACGCTCCAGTCACTCCTGAAAATAACACAACGATTAGTGAATTGTTTTTAGTTTTTATAATCCTCTCACACACACAACTTCTAAAATTATTTAAGTTTGCTTAGTTAACCTTTTTAGTAGTTGGGATGAGCTAGAGTAGTACATTAAACAGTGCAGTATTACATTTATATTTTGTTTTGGGGGCAACTAAACTTTTCATATATTTACTACTATTTAAGTTTTTACAATATTTTGTGTATATGCTTTTGATATTGTTGGGACTCAATGGCGTAACCAGACTTTTGCAAATGGGGGGGGGGCGCAGAGGCATTTTCTGAGGTGCAATTGAAGTCCTCTACTGACAATGTACAACCGGTCGGTTCATTAGTTACAGGCGTGGTGGGGGCAGGCAAGGGTTCTCAGTGGGAGGGGGGGGGGGGGGTGGGGGTTGGGCGCTCGCCCACTGCCTGCCCCCTCCCTTCGCTGGTTTACGTCCCTGTTGGGGTAATTTTAAGAGTTGGCAGCATACGGAAACGTTCATGTTCCGTTACTTGTTTGGTGGATTTGTATATTTTGGTGATTTTTAGCAATTTTACTGATACTTGATGTTTGAGGGGTGTTTTAATCTTAAATACTAATTTGTTTTTATATCAGGATACATTAATAAATTTATCATGCACGTGGAGGTATTCTAGCCTGGAGGAGAAGATACCTGTCAATGTTAACAACTTGAACAGTATCCTTGCTTGGATACTGGTAAGTAGGGACATAGAGGTAACTTTACTTAATCTCGTGAATTATTGTTTAACCCTTTACATTTCTGGACTGCGCACTTAATCATCATTTGGATTGTTTAGTTATCGTTTCGTATTATATTATATGGGACTTTAATATCTTTATTGGTTTCTACGGAGGGAAAGACATGTCCTACTAGCAGATAAACACTTAAAATTCTAATACTGTCTTTGTATTTTTTTGTCTGGTCAATTTGTTTCAAGATATTACGATGCGAAGCTGTACTCTCCGTGTGATGCCATGCTGACTGTGCTAATGATGATGGTTCGTAATCCAGGTAACTGTCAAACTGGATACGAAGGCACGGTATAACTGTAATGGTAAGTGTGTATTTTTGATACAAACTGTAAGATTTCATCCCTCATTAACTGAATTCAATTTGCTGTATAATGTGAATGTAAATATTCATGATTAGACATAGCATAATGAAAAACAAATCTGTGAACGTACGTTAGAATAAGACCGTTGTCAGGTTAACTGGCTCACGTTTAACTATTGGTTCGAGTCCACTGATCAAATTGATCACAACCCAGATCCTTGGCATATCATCGGAATTCGAACAGGTGCATTGGTCAGGCTTGAACCAGTAACCAATGATTATAGTCCAGAGGATTAGCCAAACATCATGCACTTTGTGATAGAAATAGACCTGGCATACACTTAAAATGGAACTGTAATCTGCGAATTTCAAAACTGGACCCAAGCTGGATTTCACCGTGGCGGCCTAGTGACCATTTTTCAAAATGGCGCCATTCTTATTTCATGCTCATAAGATCGGTTATAATACTGCCAGGAGTTTTTGACTATGTTTGCTATACCTGTTTTTCAGGTCAAGAATCTAAATATGACATTATCTTGTGTTCAGACCATTTTGTTTTCCAATAGGGCGCCAATGTACAATGGTAGGTCCTATATCATTTTGACTCTATTGAGGGTTACCATGGTAAGACTAATCCTGGATCGGCAAACTATCAAAATAGTGACATTCGATTTTTTGCTAATAACTCCTAAAAGATTCATCCCATTATAGGGCCAAACTATACCTTTTTCTGAATCCTTATGATAAGACACATTGGATAGGCTTTGTTTTACAACAATACTCATCAATTATGACATTTGCGCCCTGTACAAACTTCAATGCTGCCCCCAGGTGGCAATACAACACTGGCAATTCACATCAAGTTGGAGTGAGTCTCTGTGATATCCTTATACCTAGAAAACTTACAATCAATTTGTGCTAAAAAATATATACAGGAGATAACCGATTCCTGACTATTGAATCCCCATTGATTTTTGTTCTAATAATAAAATTGGTCTATTCGTTAACTCAATAGAGCCATTAGTTGAATTTCTAGTGCACATTGGTTGAGAAGAAGCAAAAACACATGACCTGGTTACGCGCACCTTGGAGGGCCCATCGGGAGTGCAGAAGACTTGAATGTTAATGTAAAAAGTCAGGTGGGCCAAACCCTTACTTTAACACTTAAGTGTCATAATGTCTTTTGCCCTTCTGTTGGTGGCATAACGAAGTCAAAATATACCCCCCCAAACCACTTTGGCTATTTTGTCATTATATTATTATTTTGTGTTCTATTTTGTATCCCAACTCTGGTATTGAGGACAAACAACCGCAAATAGCGAAAATGAAAATGGGTTTATACATTCCAATTTCTGTTCACATACCGACTTTTATGAAGCGTGGATATTTTTCCCCTCAAAAATGAAAAACTAACTTTCCCGAAGGATTTTTTTCCCACAAAATGTGCTCATAATAGAAGGACACTAAATACAATTACATTTCAGAATAACAAGCAAAAAAGTTACTCTCAGTACGCGTTTAAGGGGCAAAAACATTTGTGAATAGCGCATTCAAAATGCTTTATTTTATGGTAATTAGTTTAAAAACCCCTGGCCGATTTTGATTTGTTTTTTCACCACAAGTGCGTCATCTGATATTAAAGCCATTACATAAATCTTGGGCAAAATTAATTATAGCGTTGAAACCTGAACGCACGAAAAACGAAATCCTGGGTACCATGGATCCCCCCTTATGCACTAAGTGTTAAAGAGTTCATGCAACATAAAATCACTAGTGAACACGAAGCAGGAAAGAGTTTTGGTTTTTTCTGTTTGTTTTTGTTCAAAGATTGACGATGTGATGGCGCACCTGGCTGGTCCATGCCAATGTGACTGTTAATTGGCCCGGTACATTTACGTGTACTTGTAGAACCGGATGACCAAGGGGATGGTACCACCACTGCGATTGTGAGTAAAAAATAAATAACCACCTTTCTTAGACATGTTCCTAAAAAAATCGGCAAGAGTTCCATATGTAACCCCCTTCAAAGTTCCACTGTAACATTTTTTTTTATTTTGGCCTTAGGTTAGGGTATTTGTTTGTGTAAGGCCATAAATAAAAAGGAATTTTGTTTCTGTACTCATTTCTAGAAGGGTGATACATATGTAACTCTTTCCAAAAATTCTGTTCAAAGCAAATGATCAATGTAGTTGCATTTTTTTTATCTGTTAGATGGACATAACGCTCCAGTAAACGCAATTTTAACTCTGCTAAATACCTCTTAATCTAATTATAGGTATGCTGGACTAGGTTGAAGTGTTTTTATTGCATATTTTTGTCATGTCACGGTTCGCTTACTCACTGTTCCATTAGATAGCGAATTCATTCTTGGACAGTTACTCTAGTATCATAAACCGAACGAAAGCAAACTTTTGGCGCCCAAACATTAAACACACTAGGACGATTAGGGTTACTTTGTGTTAAATGGCACGGGCCATTTTTTCAAACCAGAAATTTTCAATTTGCTCGCAAAGATGTCTAGCCATTTAAAGAATACGAGATTAGTTTACACATAAAAATACCATACACATCAAAAAGACATCCAGGTAATGCTTTTAAAAAACGCAAAAACAAACGGTCGTATCAACATGAAATTTAGCACGATATCAAGTATCCAAAGGTATATGAACCTAAGCCGGATTTTTTTAATTTGGGCTTCAATTTTGAATTATGCCAAATTACTTTCCTATTGGTCAGCCCTGTTCCATTGCAATCATTCAACAATCTGCAGCTATTTTTTCGCGCACTGTCCCTAGCACATTCTTCCCAAGTATGGTGTAATGCAAGTTACCGGTAAGCATTTTACATTTGTTTCCGTGTTTGGCCAATCAGAGGCCCTGTTCATTTACCATGGCAACAAGATCAAAATAATTCCCATTTTTTGGGTACACGGTGCCAGGTGACTGGATGATAGGATTCGCAGTTTGGAAGATAGAGGCGTAAAGGTAAATGAGGGTAGGGGGGTTTGGAGGAAATGAAGATGGAGGGTGTGAAGTGGACGTGGATGTTAAAGGGGGGAGAGTTGATGGAGCAAACTTTTCAACATAAGCTATATATGATATACACAGGCATAAGTAAATATATTTGTAAAGTCAAGAACATTGCAGTCGAAGGTGGGGTAAAAAAAACGTAGACCCCGCCTTAATCTTTTCAGGTAATGTAATATAAAACATTGTCAACCTGCAAACATATGTCGCTGGGCAGGAAAAACTCATATGTGCATTTGGACCTCTAAGAGCCAAAACCTCCTAAAATGTTTGTGCATTCGGTAACATGGCAAAACGAACTGTTTGGCGATATTGCCCGGTTTGCAAAGTATCGAAAATACTTAAAATAGAGATATTACGTACTCTTAAACACATCACCTCCTCATTTCCACCACTTTATTTGACCAAACACTAGACAATAGGTCGGTTTGTCCATGTTACCGAAATTGCACATATGAGGTTTTTCCTGCCCATCGACGATATAAATTGTGAAAATCTTGAGGGTGCGCTATTTTTCAAATGTGTCAGTGTCTCTCTTTAAGTAAGCAAATGATTAAAAATATTGGAGCTAAAAAGTAGTACTTTACTTCATGTCATGAGGATTATGTAACTTTGATAGGTACCCTTGCTTGGCAAATTCATTTCAACATATGAAAATGGTGGGTTAGTTTGGTAGCTTATATGGGAACTTTAATATCTTGATTTTTAATAGCAAGGCAATCAATGCCCTTCTCGCATGTAAGCTCCTAAAGGATGAAATGCCTTTGTATTATTTCTGTTTGGGGCAATTTTGGGTTTAAGATATAACGATGCGAAGGAGAGTTCTCCATGCCGATGGCTCCAATGCTGACGTGTGTTAATGGATGTTTTTTTGGTTCGTATAGATGCAATTGTCGCACTGGATACGAAGGCGACGGTATGACCTGTACGGGTAAGTGGTATATTTTGATTTAAAATGTAAGATTAAATCCCTCGTTAACTGGATTATATGCATATGTATGTAAAGTGTCCATGATTGAAAATTAACTGCAGCAAGATTATAATTAAATATGTAGTAATTAAAACAAGGATCATAGTACATATTATTGTACACTCAAACCCATCGTGTCACCACAGGAAAAGTTTCGGACAGCGTCGATTGGTTGGGATTGGAGGCAGAATATGTTGCTCGATTCACCTGTTCATGAACAAACTAGGAGAGTCTCGCCTTTCATGTATACAGAAGGAATACAAAGGGCTTTTGTGTTCCCTCGTATCCAAAACACGGGCGTTCAAGCCTCAAGAGTCAGTAACATTCAACTCACCTGTTACAATGAATACTATTAAAGCAAATACGATTAGTCAGAATGTTTTTAGAGTTAATGTAGCCATGCGTTTACGTTGACTTGAATGATTTATTAAGTACATATATATTTTACTCTACTAGTAGACTAAATGTTTTCATAGATTTAGCGTGGAATTTTAATTTCCATCCAATGCACATCCCCTCATTCAATGCCTGTAACTTCGGAAAAGTACTAGAGTTGACATGATGGTTTGAATCTACTATAGGAGTATGATAGATACACATCGAGGGTTTAGGGCAAACAGGTCCCATCTGCAACAGCTGCCAAGTGTTAGATATGACGCCGAGCTAGATTAACCCACACCCTATCAATCAGTGGCGTGAATTTCTTTTTGACATTGGGGGATGGGGCTGATGAAAAATTTTGAAATAAAAGAGGGTGTGCTGACAAGATCCGTTATTAGCACACAATTTGCCCATTTAGAAGCTAAAATCGTTAAATGTAATTGTAATTAGCACAAAATGCGCGCGAAGCCCGCGGAAATTTACCATTTTTAAACCATTATGGTAAAATATGAGGTTATGTTGGTCAAACACATGACTGGCGTTTGCAGTAGGAGGTTGCAATAGCCTCGTTTTTATCGTTGTATCAAAACACTACACAGTTCCTCAGAAGCCTATTTAATACGCTATATTTTGTTTTTGTTTGTTTTTACTGTTTACACTTGCTTCGTTCTTGCAATGTTCGACTTTCTTTGCTCTTATATTGTGGCACTGTAAAGATGTTCTTGTAAAAAAAAATAGTCAGTGTTTAGAAATTCTGGACAAACTAGTGTTTATATGACATTATGATAAGGATGTTAACGTGTTTAGATAATGTTTAGAAGTTTAAATGGTAGAAAAAGTTGATCGTGATTCTAGCAACCTTGTTTATGGGTCAGTAAATGTTTTTGGAAAAAGCTTAGTCTTAGTCCCAAATTATCAGTTGATTGCGAGCGTACATTAAGTGTTGTTAGGGATGCTTTGGTGTGTCATCTCTCTATCCTATACCTATATATTATGATAGATATATATATACTATAGGTATTAATATATAGTATATAGCATTATGATAAGAATAGATATATATCTATGGATTTTACCAAATTGAGGAAGACCAATCAAATTGCAAAAACTCAGTGGGGCTCTTTTGGGACATAAAATACAAACCTTTACGATTTTCTGGAGGGAGACGACAACTTCTATCTCAGATCCAAATAGGCAACACGAACAAAATAGTGCAACGCGTTCAGATGTACAAATAAGTCAGGAAACACGAAGCTGTGGCTTATGACATTCCTGTATAAAACAAATCAATGAATACTTCTATGTTGGGCTTTCCAGACACAAGTTTGTCGACAATTTCTAAACACTATTTTACTTGTATGACATTTACCATTGGAAATCTTGTTGCTTTTGTTTTAACTGATAAAAGGCACTTTACCACGACATCAGCAGTAAGGTTAGCTGCCTTAATAGTATTGGTTTAAAGGAGAGAAAATTGTAGAATTGCCTTTCGTAATGAGCAAGAATCAATACTGACCTTTTAGGTAGACGGTTGCTTTACTGTTGTGTTTGTTAAAGTTGTGAACGAATGTGATGGCACACCTGGCTGCCATGCTACGGATGACTGTAATAATATGCCCGGTAATATACGTGTACTTGCATGACTGGATACGAGGGAGATGGTACCACTACCTGTAATGGTGAGTAAATAACTGCATTCCTTAGACATTGTCTCGTAATATCTTCTGTCAAAGCCTGATCCATATATTTGAATCTTGATTTCTTAATTGAGGGTATAGCATCAAATCAACAAAATTACCAAACGTTAAATATTCGAAGCTAGTATTTCAGAAAGGTCTTAAGCGCAGCGAATATTAAGCAAACAAACGAAGATCTTATGAAATAAACGAATAGTTAAGTAAACGCAATTCTAGAAAGTTGCGTCTAAATTTTGCCATCGTTTATTCATTTTGTTTTATCAATTTCATGTTTCCCTTTCATACTTGGTCCAATTTTGGATTCCACTAAGCTAAAGGGAATTCTAGCGCAGATAGTGTCCAGAACATACATTTTCGATCTTCTCAAATCGGAGCTATCATGATTATGTGTGCGCTTTATTCATTCGAACCCTCGGCTCAAGTGATAATCATTGGCACACTGTGCATCAGTGGGGAAAGAGAACCAAAGTACCAAATTGGTACCAAAATCAAGATCTGTGGCATTGTGACGTTACCACCCCAGGAAATTGAGGAATTGGTTTAAAGCAGCCGATGAGTAGAAATGTTGTTACCGATTTCGTCCCAAAACTACGTTGGGTCAGTAAAAGGCGCAAAATAGACCATGTTACTGAAAAATAGGCGATTAATCTACGTGTTGTATTTGCTTCACTCTTGCCAAATGATAAGTTAACAATTAAAATGCGCTACAAGGGTAGGCATATCGGATTTAGAGATCAGCTCTAAATGCTGCCAATTGACTAGGTTTACATAACAACGTTTTAGATCATACGGTGCAGAATAGTTTATTTTAAAAGAAAGGTAAAAAATATTCTTGGGAACGGCCATCCTGAGAATGTTCTCACCGTTTTTTTAAATTTATAGCTTTTGGTCCAGGTTCTACGTGCGAAATGCGGAAGGAGTTCTATAAGGTAGTTAGAGTTCATACAAAATACTCAAAGTCCCAAACACCAACCGAACAAGATTATAAAGTTCAGGGAGAAGACATGTTACTCAAAATAAATTGTGGCGGGTCGCTACGGATCGTACGAGTGGCCTATAGGGCAAGTGTCTGGCATTCCTACCTTTAAAGAGTTTGCCGATAAGTATATTCCAAGACCTAAGCCTGGCCAAAGACAGTGATTCGATGCATATGTCCAACTGTCCTTGGTTAATGTACAGAATCCGGATGACCAAACTTTCAAATCTTTTTCATTATGTCAATCATAAGGCGATTACATATCCGGTTGAAAAAAAAAATTTTATGTAAGAGCGCCACTGCTCCAGGGCCCCAGATGGCATTCAGGATGGCCATTTAAAGAAAATTCCTGTACATAGGTTATGGATCCCATCTTTAACAAGATCTTGCGTTCAGGGTGTCCACCAGACGGGTTGGATATGCGTTTGTTAAAGATGATCATAAAGATCCACATTCTACTATTGAGTCGGTAATTCCGGCTGCTAACCCTACGTTCACGGCAGCTTTACATCGCTTTTTTCGAAAGGTGGAATCTATCTATCTATCTATCTATTATTGCCAGTCACATAGGACGGTGGCGCCTCGAAAACAAATTTAGACCTATCTTTCTATCTTGCGTTCCAATATGCTTGTGGAGGTGGTGCCAACAATGATGTAAATTCCACATTCTTCCTTGTCTATACGTGGTTGTGACTGGACAGTTTCCTTAAAATGCGTTGGGTAGGCGG
>JAMKCH010001924.1:0-50956 GCA_023653785.1 Ophioderma brevispina
CAGTCCTCTTGGAAATCATCTCAAAAACTCACTGACCTAAGACTAGGCTGGTTTTTGTACTCATTATGAGATGATTCCAAATTTGACCATGAAAATGTATAATTTTAAAATTTTTTTGAAAAAAAAAAAGAGAATCTCCAAATGGTATAGTCCCACTCTAGGGCTCCAAAAATAGTATAAGTTATTAATTTTAGAGAACAATGATTTCAACTCCAACTCCACCGGCGCAGTTTTGTTCTGGTGCTCCGTCCAATCGAGTTTGTATAATGCATAATGTAACTTTTTCCGAATTTCCCGGATTTCTGGATTTGGGGCCATAAATCAAAAAATCTGGAAATGTAAAAAAAAAAATATTTTTTTTTTCACTTTCTGATATCAAAGTGTTCATGATAAAGGTACACTGCATCAAAAACATCAAGTTTAATTAAGTACCATTTATTTTGTAGTAGGGGTTCGTGTACCCCAAAATCACATAAGAAAATCGTTCACACCCTTGTTACGCTAAAATTTTTGGCCCTCACGTCGGTTCAAATTTTGGATTTTTTCAGAAATGGACTGCTCCTCTGTTCCATCTCTGATATGATAGTGTAATGCCTGAGTTGTCCTAAAAATATTTTAGGAAGCATAAACTCATTCTTTCTGCGAGGAATTCCTGATATGTCAAAACCTAAGTTAATTAATCTCTTTTTCCTTTGGCTTTAATCTAACAGACCGAGAGCTAAAAGAGAAGAGGCAATGGCCAAGAGGAAGCCGAAAGGGCTGCTAAGCCGCACGAGATCAGGAGAAATACGGTCTCAATGGAGTCCAAACCGACAAAGACTTGTGCAAAAAGGCAAAACCCACGGCCGACTGCACGGAGGAAAACAAGACAGCGTTACCACGGCAAGAAGAGTTAGGAAACAAATACAGTGCAACAAGTAAGGACAAAGAAAAAATGCTCGCATCATGTGAACATGTGAACCTATGCTATTATTGTTGTGAACCTTAGATTGCTAATTAGTGGTGTTATTAGATCTCATCTTGATTCAACACAAGATCAATTCTTATTCAGGGGCGTGGTTTATCATGTTACCAATAAATTTGATTGGTTTAGGTCAAAGCTCTGCCATCCATTACTGGGTAATAGAGGATAGTGCGTGCAGCAATTACGCGGTGTGCCTTACACCACACGCGCGTTTATAGTCGTCTTGCTGTCCGTTGGTACGCAATGCAATTTACGCAGCGTGACGATCACCGCGCGATGAATTTGGTTTTCCTTGGATCTGAAACTTTTTCAAGAGGGGTGTAATTCTTTAAATGAATAAAAAAGAATGATGTAAGAATATTTTTGACAAATAAATTATGTCGAATAAAACAAGCACAAATACACAATTCTAACATAGATGAGAATAAAAGATGAGATTTGTTTTTTGGCCATTCTTGATGGTGTCATAATGGTGGGCATCCAATATTTTAATCGTGGTGGATACCGGCTGCGCCACCATCCACCACTCAAAATATTGGATGCGCCATCCATTATGACACCATCTAAGATGGCCAAAACAACAAATCTTCATCTTTTAGTTCTCTAAAATTCAATGACAACAAAAACATAGATGATGAACGAGAACTGATCTCTCCTGGAGGCTGGAAATTAGCAATACTTCATATCTGAAATCATTCAATTTTCTTAAAGGTGCCCTGTTTTTCCGATGTAGGTTTACTGTGTTCGTACATTATAATGAGAGTCTGGCCACTTGCACATACACCCCGTCAAGAACCGTGGGAAACACTTGGGTTTTGATGATATCGCAATAATGCATGTTGCAAAGCCCTATTTCACTACTGGTTCTAATTAAGTGGTTAACCACTAAACATGCGTTTTTTTTTGTTTATATCTTTGGAATGAAATGGATTTGAGGGCTCAAATTCAGGACGTCATAAGAAAAATACGGCCTTTCATCTGATCAAAACGATACTACTTCCGGGTAAATCAGGGGGTCCAAAGACGATCGGAACACGCACCGTTAATTGTTTGACCTTGATCTGCAAGGATGGTATCAAGTCAATTTGAATGAACGGACCACCGCAAACATTTGCAAGCAAAATACAAAATATTTTTAATTTGGAAAGGGTAGATTGGGACATTAAATTATGGAGTTATTGTAGTTATTTATTACAGATTAAACACTGAAAACAGTTTAACACCAAGGAATATTAGGAATGTTATAATAGTCACCTAGAAGGGCCTTGGTTTCAATTTTAAAGTTGGTCATTTCCAGCCTTTTCCCTTCATTTTCAGTCATAGTTAAATCTATACATCGCTAGTAAATTGAGTACCTTTAGGTAATGATAACATAAAATAAGTATATGAACTAGTCTGAAAGGTTTACAGGGAAATTTACACAACTTAGATGTGTGTATATTATTGTTTCAGTTGTGCAACCTAAGCCATTAGAATAAAACCACTCCGGGGTGGTTTTATTCTAAAATTACTTGATTTACACCCAAAAAACTCACTTCAAGTGAGGGTTAACATGTGCAAAAAAACTCAGATTTGTCAAAATTGAGGGCACCCTATATGCAAAATGTGCCAGTGTCCCTTTAAAATTTACAATGGGAAACTTATGAGATTGAAGCAAAGTACATCTATTTTATGTACTTGGTATAAAAGTTAAAGCAGGAAACTATTTAAGAAATGAAACATTTTGAGTTTTGAAGGTTATGATCAAGAGTGATATTTCAATGATATTGTGGTGCTATAATTGGGAATTTGTTGTATATAAATCTTTTAACGTTCAATATCTCAGGAGCATAAACATAAATTACCTGTGCAGTCTTACAGATTTTTTTTTAACATCATGGCATAAGCTTAAACATGTCTTTTAAGAGGTTCATGCTTTTAATGATGTTAACAGACTTGAATAAAATGGCACATGGTGTGAAATCTGTCAAAATATTAGGCCAGAAAGAAATGTTTTTGTTGCAGAGTCTTCCCCACTTATCAAATCTGATTTGAGTGCTTCTTTTGTGGCTGTTACTCACTTGGGCCTTTTTTGTGTGATTAGAAGAGACAAAAAAGTTGCAAAACAAGTTAAACAACTCCCCCAAAGTCACTCAAATCTGCAGTAAAAGGAAATCCTGCATAACTTAAAGGATTTTAAATTCTTTTGCATAAAAATGCATAGTGCTAACATCAAGGATTTTGGGAAAGGTTACCGAGACAAACAATTTTTATTTTGCATTATTTCAGGAGAACCTGTGGTGGTAATGCAATGAATGCATGTAATGCAGTGTGACACAACTTCTTTTCCCCCTCTAGATGGCCAGTTAAGGTTTATTGGGGAAATGGACTAAAACCAAACAAACAAACAAGGCAGTTCACCCAGAATGTTTGTTGAAGTTAACTACTTACACATCGACGGTATGTACAGGGCTTCCAAACAGTGATGCATGTACAGTGACGCACGTACAGGGAAGCCCATGGTGGAGGTCATATGCTCGGAGCATCTAAAAAAACATAATGATGTATTTGATCACAAAGCAAACAACATCTTTGGACAAAAAGACTAATTATTATACAAAGGAAATAAAAGCCCCAAAGGTTGAAAGTAACCATTGAGGCTTGTGGTACTTTATCCAGGATTAACCAAAAACTTTGGAAAAGTTTGGTGAAAAGTAAACTGTATCGGTGAATATGGTTCTCCTATTATCCGTATACTTCAAGAACTTCATTTCGATTTTGTGTGGTCCCTAAGTAGATTAATCGCACGTACTTTCTGTGGTGGATTAGACATAAAAAAAAAACAACCAACCAACCACAACCAACATAAAAAGACAAAACTAAAAAGTATGCAAATTAGTTCTTGCATGAAGTGGTGAGGGTGCTGACGATACGGGCTTGCTTGAAAGTTTCCAAAAAGCTTTAAACTTATTCCGCTTTTTAACAAGAATATTATAACCATAAGACCGATTCTTCAATCACTATTAATTAATAGTTAATAGATAAGCCACATTGGTGACAGTTAATTAAGAAATGCTGGCCCGTAACACAGATTTGTCAAAAGTTGACTTTTCCCCAAAACATGGACCAGTTAGGGGCCATTTGTCCAAATGGATGTGTGAGACGGAACTTATTGGGCCTTATAAATTTTATTTTGTGTGGTTGGGTTTAAACAGGGTTAGTCCTAATGAGTGGATTTTTCTTTCACATACTGTGAAAGTTAAAGGAACAGTGAGAAAAGTCTCGCGAGGAATTTTCTCCAACCTGTTACAGCACATTTTAGAGTATGTAGGACTATCCTGTTTTAAACCCTGCGTCTAAAAGGTGGACTTCCCTTTCAGAGTACCAGCCCCTGGGAATTACTTGGGGTATGATGCCTATCTCGCAATCGTATGTAAAGTGAAACACATGAAACATTTGGACTTGTTAACTAGTTAACCTCATACTCTCAAAACCAAGGGGGTTGAAAAACGCATTCAAAACCAGTTTATCGTTCGTGCTGGGCGCTGACATTTGATATTGCACGGAATAATGATCAGTTTGGGTGCTTGTATACACACATATGTCAATTGAATACAAACAATTCCCCGCCAAAAATATCCGTTGTGGCTGCTGGTGGCTATTGGGTGTTAAATTTTGTCCATACCCATGGTTTCACACAACGAATGAAATGACACATCAGTGTCTGGATTTAAATAAACCGCCTCAATGAATACATCTTTTCACCTAAGCGTTTGTTCGCCTAAGCACCTCTAAGCGAAGTGAGTATCTGAGCACATGATCCAGGTACACTATTTACACCTGGCCACCTCTAACACATCAATTTGTATCACTCCGATTAGTGTATATGCAAAAGCAGCACCCACAGTATGTGGAAGAAGCGGAGGCAGCCATTGCTTTTATTGTGGTACTTAGGTATTTTATTTGTGGTCGGCAAAACATGCTAGACGGTGAATTTCTAAAGATTACGTAACGCTTTTCCTCTCTATCTATATAGAACCTCTTTGCTTAAAAACATTTGACAGAATGTGCTCTACTATTGCCATATATGCATATTCATCCTAATGAGCTCATTTGCATTCTTTTTAAGTTTGTGAAATTCACTGTAGCTATTGTAAATGTCTTGAATTTCAGGCAAACATGTGTTAAAATACAAAATTATTTATTTTTAAAGAAAACCAAAAACTTTGGCTCATATTCTGAAAGGAGTCTAAACTTAAGACCGGTTTAAACCAGGTTAGTCCTACATGAGTGGACCTTTTTCTTCAAGAACTGTGCAAAGTTAACTGGTAACGGGTGAAAAAAAATCCGCATGGATGGGCCATTCCGGCCAACCATGAGGGGGAAATTTTTTCACCTGTTACAGCACATTTAGGTAGGTTGGAAGGAGAAAAAAGGTCCCTCATGTAGGCTAACACGGTTTTAAACCCGGGTCTAAAGTTAGTCTCCTTTTCAGAATACCAGCTCTGTTTATGCCTATGAGTTGCTAACTGCGATGACAGACGACACATTACATTCAGTATTTTCATTATTTCTTTCTTCTAACCATGTATCAAGTTTTACAAATTATTTTGTTACTTGAAGCCTTGTACATGTGACATTGACAGGCAAGTTTACTGGATGCTGGAATTGTGAATTGGAAAGAAATCACTTGTATGTGCTATCTGAATATTCTGAAGCAGTATACACTTATGAGGTAAGGCATGCTAATTACCAAGGGCTCAGTTCAGAAGCTGTGGATAGTCACATGTTAACAGCAGCTGACCAGTATGTTCGGGTATATAAATCATACTAAAAAACGAGGAGAGTGTATGTATTGCTCAATACACTGGTGAATAAGATATTGAACTGCACCATGGGAATGGAGATATTATTAAGCTCATAGTGATGCAAATAAGGCTTGTGTACTTTTAACAAAGGAAGTAAGGACTACCTTGATACGCCAAAGGTATCACAAGTATTTGACACCTATTACATTTTACACAATTCATGACATAGTGACCAAATAGTGCCTCACCCTTCTAGCTCATGTTACCATGAAGGGATTATGATGTTACTATGCATATATGCCGTACAGTCCTATCTCTCCAGGGAAAGTACTGCAATTTATTTGTGTGAAAAAAAAGCCAACTTGTAATATAAAAATTTGTAAAATTAAAGATCCAAGTGTGTGATATATATAACGGGTTGGCGTAGCGTATCTTTCCTTGCCTTTCACCAATGAGGTTCGGGTTCGTTCCAGGAGGGGCTCGTTCTCGGGGCTTTATGTGAATTGGCTTCTCATCCCTTACTCGTTCCCGCAGGTTTTTCCGGGTACTACGGTTTCCTCTGCTTTCTAAAATCGAGCTTCTTGGCAACATAAATTGTTCTGGTATATGGTTTCTATGATGGCTGAGCGCCTTTCATGGCCGCCGCGCACAGGGCCTTGATCACGTTTACGTGGTATGTAGGCGGTTTTAAATAAAAATACAAATATTATTATTATTATTATTAAAAGAGATTCAAGTCGAACAAAAGGGTATAGAATGTGGTAAAAGAGGTGAAAATGCAATGTACTTAAAGTTTTTATAGAATGATGCTAGCAATCCTGTGTTATACTGAGGCGGCAATGCGTAAAGATAATCAATGAGCTGCATGCCATTTGTTAAAATAACAGGCTTGAGCCCCTGAATTGGTGAAATTGCGAGAGCTAAGTTCACAATTTCTATTATTTTAGCAAATGGGCATGATAGCAAATTGATTATCTGGCATACACTTAGAGTATGACATGTAAATAACCTTTTGAAGTAGGAATCATTTGGTTAAAACATGCTAAAATTGCAATGATAATGAAATCATTTGTCATAATATAAATTTTCCATGTTTAAAAACACTAATTTGTCCTTGTCATGGTATATTGTAACATCGTGTTACAAGTATTTAAGAAAACTGCAAAGATGAAAACTGTAGATGTTATAATCTGTTAATGTTATAATCCGTTAAGCCTTATTAGCTGTCATTCATGATGGACTCATTACAACTGCCGACTCTGCCGTTAATTACTGTGACATGCACCATCGTTTTGGTCAATTTATGCACAGTAGACTCTAATAACTTTCCTGAATCTGATACCCGGTAGATAACGCTAAAGAAAACAATGGATCACAACAAACATAACTTGCACTTGAAGTGTATGTCATAGTACATTACAATGTTGTTTCATTATCAACACATAATTGCTAGAAACATCGATATGGTATTATGTTCCTGTCATTTCATTGGTGGATACGACATCACAACATACATTGTAGATAGTCCTATTTCCACGATATTTCACTGCAGGGGGGAAAGTTGCTATAAATTGCGAGAACTTTTACACCAAGGGCAAAAGTGACTTGTTGTAACAAGTTTTTTTGCTTGCATTGGCAAGTGCTGGAAAAGAATATTGAATGCGCTATCTTCATGAAGTGGTGCAAAATACCTCTCCTTGCAGTGTCCGGAGACTGTGGGTTCTACTTTTCTCCAGACTGAAGTCAAGGGAAAATAGTAGGCCCGCAGCCTCCAATTACCTTTGGTAGGTATTTGCACTATTTCCTCGTGAGCAGTCAACATTGTGTTCCTCTGGGATCTGAAAATAATGATCTGCAACGCCAAGTATACATTTATTATTCAAAAATTGGAATGTATTTTTCATATATTTGCCGATTGTGGTGGTCATGATTGTATGGTTCTTATGAATTAGTATATGCCTTTCCACATTTTCTACTCCCCATCAGTTTAGCTGGGAATTCTCTAATTTTTAGAGAGTAGGTAGTGGATCCATACCTGATGCTAGTCCAACCTTACTGTGGAGGGTGCCCATATGATTAAAATTGCTTGATACAAGAGGTGTATGTTATAATAAAATATATTTTTGTAATGCTGTTGTACTTTAAATATCAATATTTAAGCAGTTGATTTGAATTAAGGGCAGAAATTAAAAAACAAGATAACACCAAACTGTTGTCCTATTGTCTCACAGCCTTTAGTAAGATAATTTTTTTTGGTGGTGGTTCTATTAAAGTGGGATGGCCCGAATTATGTATATGAACGTTTTTCATCTTGGATAGATGGCCTTCACCCCAAAACCCCCATCTGTAAGTTTTCGTGCCGATATTTCAATCCTTTTGGCCGGAGAGCTGAACGTGATTTTGTAAGCCCCGAGGTACTGTTTAAAATAAATTGGTCGACAAATGGGGCACTTTTCGCTCATAACTTCCAACCAAATATCTTTTTGCCCCAAGAGGTTTCCCAGGTAAATAAAAAATAGTAGCTTTCTGCCGATACAAAAGGTTGACCACTTTCGGTAAGACTGGGGCTTCTGGGGACGAGGCTATTCGCGATCGTGCCATGGACCCTTAAGGTTTCCGCATTCATAAGTGTGTTCAGAAAAAGTAGGTCCCTTACGGAAACAAAGGTTTTTTGTAAGACATGAATGTTACATTTTACAACAGTTTACTTTCTGGTTACAGTGGGATGGTGTGATTATAATTAATACAGTTTTCATCTTGATCCCAAACCCCCATGTAAAATCTGTTTTGATGTGAGAGCTAACATGATCTTGGGAACCCTATTGATTTACTCTTTGTAAAATTAATATTGTCGAACTAAAACGGTGCACATTTACAACTCCATAACATCCATAACCCACCACCCCGGGTAAATGAGAAAAATAAGGCGTTTTTTAGAGGATGATTCTATTCGGGATTGGGCCATGGCCCTTTGCATCGTTTAATTTAACATTCATTTGAATGTATATTTAAAAAAAAAACATAATGGTAGTAGTAGTAGTTTTAAATCTATTCTTGTTCAGTTTTGTAATTAAAAGCACTATCAGTGATTTGCTAAATCATAAAATAAAAAAAAATCAAAACTCAGATTTTTGCATGTATGTAACAAGTACGAGTATCCTAACGTACCCTGCAAATGATAAGACCAGAAGCAACTTAATATGGACAAAATCTGAAATTTTAGTCATTACTGTCCGTAGGGACACTTCCTACAACACGTAATTGAATGGAGAATCGTATCTTGGAACTGCTGTTTTCCTCCTTTTCTGTCAATTCTACAGCTGAAAAAAGTAACTTGGGGCCCATACATATTTACATGGTCGCAGCTTGGCTGGACAAGGCTGGGGAAAGCTGGGCTAACAATTTGAGCAGCTTTTCCCAGCTTTCCTTCATTTTGTCATGCTAATATGACAGCTCTGTGTTCATAGTACCATAAGCACTCGGGTATAAGCCCACCCCCCTAAAAGGAAGATTTTACTTCAAAATAGGGGTGGGCTTATACCCGGGGAGGGGCTGGAATATCAGATACAACATTGCAAAATCATTTCAAGAGCATATTATTCACCAGATACCATTTTATGTACACTTTTGTAGCAGATATTAAAACATTCAAAGTAAAAGTTCAATTTTTGCATCACATTCCTCAAAGTAATTCTAGTAAACAAGCCATCCCAATGCATTAGGCCCTACTTTGATGGCTCTATACAATAGTTCCAAGTTTGGAAATGTGATTTTGTTTGTGTATACTGCCACATTGTTTTCTGTATCCACCTGGGCTTATACCCGAGTGTATGCTAGTTCCTGTATTTTCTTTAAAAATTGGAGTGGGCTTATACCCGAAGGTGGGCTTATACACGAGTGGTTACAGTAGTAGAAATTTGAGTGGATAACAAATAATGACAATTTAGTGTTCATTGATAGTATATTAGCATATTATTGTACGGTAATAAGTATATTTGTCATTGCAAATATCCAAAGGCTGCTAAAAGCTGTGGCTGTGGCTGGCTGAAGCTGAGGGATTCCCCAGCTTAGCTACAACCAGGTAAATAGGTATGGGCCCTTATGAGAATTCTACAGACTTATCCTTCACTTTTAAGCTATTCCTGTAAATTTCAAATATTTTAACCCTTTCTGATAAATCACTGATAGTGTCTTTAATAAAATATCCCACAGCAGGAGGTCATGCTACCACAGTTATCTACTGTGAAAATTCTTGGCAAGGGTCATTCACCATAAACATGCACAAATAACAATCAGCAATCGGCTTGGTGTTGTTTGTATAGATGTCTTTCACCTCACTGATGCATAACCTATAACAAAAGGTGTTTTTGGTCCCCGCCAACTTTAGTTGGCAAAGGGGACTATAGAAATGCCCTGCGTCCGTTTGTGCGTGCGTGTGTGCGTGCGTGTCCCAAGCAATATATCTGGATCTAGGCAAGTGTGGGTGTTCATCTTCGCAACATAGATGCATCTCAAGTAGGCGTTGGCTGGGATGTAAAGTGGGTCATGTGACATAGGTCAAAGGTCAAATATGGTCAAAAATAGGGTCAAATTTGGTCAAAAAATAGGATATATTATAAGCCTTGTAAACACGATATCATTTGCTCTAAGCAAGTATGGGTGTCCATCTTCGCACCATAGATGTCACCCAAGTAGACGGTGAATGAGTTAGGAGGTGGGGCATGTGGCGTGGGTCAAAGGTCAAATGCGGCCAAAATTGGATTAAATTGCTATAAGCCTTGGCAATTGTGGCAGGATGATGAAACATGGTGGGTGTGGTCAACATTCAGTGCAGGAAAATTTGAAGGTCATTTCAAGGTCATGTGGGGTCATTCAAGGTCAAATGGAATTAAATTGCTATAGCCCTTGTCAATTGTGGTAGGATGATGAAACTTGGTGTGGTCAACATTTAGTGCCAAAAATTTTGGTCATTTCAAGGTCATGTGGGGTCATCCAAGGTCAAATCCATACACATGGTAGTATAGTCATGAAAACTGATGGGTGTAGTACGCATTCATTGCCGAAAATTTTGATGGTCATTTCAAGGTCGTGGGGGTATTCAAGGTCAGCTAACTCAACATGTGGTAGGTCATGAAACTCTGGATGTGGTCAACATTCTAAACCAAAAATTGTGAAGGTCATTTCAAGGTCAAGTAGGGTCATCTAAGGTCAAATAACTACAAATAGTTGTATGGTCAATGTAGTCAACATTTGATACCGTCAAATTGCAACTGCTATGGCAGCAGCCTCAGTGGTTTCAGAACCACTTATTTCCATCACAATTCTCCCTGTGATCTTAAAACTATATTTCCCTCCATTTACTATCGCGACGGGCGGGGGACCTTTGTGGTTCGAGAACCACCTTGTAGTCATAGTATTCCTCATTCAGATCAATTTAATACCCGACCTCAAAGTACTTGTGCTATTCAAAGTGTGACCCATACTTTTATACATACATATCCAACATGCATGTTGTTGTTTATATTTAGAAAGTCTCCAGAAATTTGGAATGGACTTTACCATTCCCGGCAAGATGGCCGCTAATCCAAAAGGTTGAAGACCTCTATTCTCTGCACTGGTCTGCAGTACAAATCTATTAAAATTGTGTTATAGCATATGAGAATTCAATTCATTGGTGCTCAATGAATATAAATTTGTATTTCCCATTATCTGCACTTTATACATAACGCAACACTTTTGAAGCAGACAAAGCAATAACAGCACATTTTTGGAAGAGCGCCTCCAATTTTCAAACTTTAATATTTTTGCTCAGTTGTGTTGTTAATTGTCTAGTAAACTATACCTACGAACAATAATACTCAAAATGCGTATTTATCCAGTGGCGCCGCCACTGGAGAGGGGTCCAGTAGTTTGGTTTTATCTGGAAAACACATTTTTCAATATAATTTTTGTTTAACCACTCTGTTTTTACCTATTTAAGCTAAACAAATTCACAAAAGCAAAATCTGGTAAAAATTTGAGTTGCCTGCAACAAGTAGTTTTCAAGATACAAGTTTTTTTTTAAGGGGTGAATTTTTGTCCATCAAATGTAACATTCATAAAAAAAAACAGTATTTTGTTTGTAAAAATTTGTGAAAACAGAATAGTTTGAAAATTGGCTTGATATGAATCAGCGAAATAAAATCCCTAATATATCTCAAGAAATCAAATCCTCTCACAAAAAGTGGGTCAAAAACCATCTTTGTTGCTAATGTTACATATGATGGACATTATGTATCCATCAAATTATGTAACATTCGCAATGTGGAAAAGGGGTAGGGGGTTAACACTTAACAGTATATTATTAACAGTAGCATGGAATGCTTCCTGTTGCCTATGCAAGTTTTAAAGCCTCTGTCCATGATTTTCTGGTAAACAAACACTAGTCTCACTTTCGGTCAGAGTTTCGTTAGAAAAGTCCCCTGAATGTGTTTAATCTAAACATGAATGAAAAAGTTGATGTCTGTTAATTCCTTGTAAATATTGTAGGTCTGCGGGATTAAATACCATTTATGAATGAAAATATTATAGGGTGCTGATCAGGGTTTCTGCTTGGGATTTTGGACTCCACTGGACCCCATAATTTTAAAATGTTCCAAATTATGTGGTCCAGTGGAAGATGTTAGGGTCTCGCATGTATGTCTACCACCGACTTTTCTATAATTTGGGTTTGGTCAATTGCAAACATGATTTTGAACACGGTCAAGTCTAGAATTATGGTTTCTATGTGGAATCTACTTTGGCACATATCAAATTGTGTTTATTGAAATTTCTTTAAGTCATGGACCCAAAGATCTTACTAATGGCAACCTTGATGTTGATGACTTCCTAGTTCTGCTATGATCAAACCATTTGATTGGTAGGGGTAGGAGCAGAGGGTGTTTTGAATCAATCCCATGATGCATAGCAAAGTGCCTATACTGTACTGTGCTAAACACATGTCAGTACTTAGGGATAAAAAGTGTTCCAAAAGTTTAAGAACCACAAGGCATTTCATAATAATGCTAAAAATTCCCTAAGTACTAATTCTTTGTGGGCTAAAATGAGCGTTAAGTCCCGGGTTTTTGTGTGTAAGAATAGGATTTTGGTGGGATCACATGACCTATTGAGGTGAAATTTTCCCCAAACTGGTGGCATGTGGTGATTTGACTCAAAACAACCCTCTGGGTAGGAGTGAGACATGCCAGCTTAAGGTGCAACAAGATATTTTGAAGGCACCCAAAATTGTGTCATAATAGTCATTTTCATACAGATAGACACTCATAGATTTCTTTACCTTATTTTGCTACAATAAATGTCTAAAAGAGAGAAAAAAGGTGATTTTGATTTGCTTATATGTTACCCAGCGCGAGTAAGTGAGGCTCTTTGAGGTGACAATTCAAATTGAGATTTTTATACGCATCAATATATGGAGCTCCAGGGATTAAATAAAATGAGACCTTGATCACCTTTATAGGTATGTTTGTTATGAATTTATGGTAGGGTCCAAAAGATCTGTCACTGATATAATAAAATCCAAATTAACACTTAAGTGCCAAGGTGGGGGGGGGTTTCCATAGTACCCAACATTTTATTTTTTTTATTTTTTTTATTTTTTTTATTTTTTTTATTTTTTTTCAAGGAGTTTTTTGCTAATTGTCTGATTTATGATAACGCTTCTCCCGATACAAAAAAAATTACATCCGCCCACTCTTCATTAGAATAATAGGTTGGGTCCCTAGGAATCCCCCCCCTTGGTCACTACGGAAGTGAAAAAATCACGATATTTTACTAATTAAAAAAATTAAAGTATTAATTTTAAAAAAAGAAAAAACCTAAAAAATTAAAAATTAATTAATTAAATAATTAATAATACTAAAATCAAATACCCTTTTATATGCTATAGCATCAATTCTAATTTGTGGTCATGCCGTGCTCCTAACTGTTAAGGTCTATTGGGAAAAATAAGGCATTTTGAAGTTTTCTGAGAAAAATACAAGATGGTACTAAAATCTGGCTATATTTTGCAATGATTATTTAATTGGTTATTCTAGATTAGATATAATGAATTATTTTGGTTCAAAACCTTATATTGGAGTTGCTGAGGATTGAAATGTTCGACCCACTCTGTTTCGAAGAGTGACAATTTCAATTAGCCATAGGTCATAGGTCGGATTTTCATTTGATTGTGGGTATGTGTTCTACTACCCCATTTAGTTGTTGAAGTGTCATGATCAAAACTCCCACGGGAAAGTGGTTATTGGGTTGGGTCCCTAGGACCCCCCCCCCCCTTGGGCACTAACAAGTTTTTTTAGCTTGAGGCTACTTAAAGGTGCAACGAGAGATTTCAAGTCATCCATATTTCGGTGATATGTGTGATTTCATATAGATTAGATTGCTCAATGGCTTCCCTACCTTTTATTTGGTTACAGAAAGAATTTAAAAAGAAGAACAAAACGTGATTTGTATATGTATATTCCATAGAAACATAAGCTGAATTTCCGTATTTGCTCCGATACAAAATTAGAAATTTCACAATTTCTGGACCAGAGAAACAGTTCGGCTTAATCCACAGATAGGGGTAGTGTTGTATAAAGCTTTACACAGTGCCAAAATAAAATTTTTCACATTTTTTCGGGACACCAGTTATTTGAAATCTCTCGTTGCAACCTTTAAGTTGTTAAGGAGTTATAGGCTGTTAAAGTTGAACAACACCTATATTTTAACATGATAAATGAAATAAAGTGAGCTCAGAACACATGTTATCATCAGTAGTTTTACAATAACAAATACAGCACATGAAAGAGGATATATTAACTAGCATTTTTAAAGAAGAAAACTTCATTTTTTCAACCCTTCTGCCATTTTTGCCTATATAACAAATTCAATGTACCGCAAAGAGCCTCATTTACTCATGGTGAGGTTAACCAATTTCAAAAAAAAGAGCGGAATTTTGTATTTGCTCCTATACGAAATTATGAAATTCACAATTTTTTACCCAAAGAAAACATTTATCAACTTAATCCTTTAGCGATGGGGATATTTTTGATGGAAAAGCTTACATCAGGGTAAAAATCAGAATTTCACATTGGAGGGACCCCTGTTATTTGAAATCTCTTGTTTCACCTGAACAGCAACAGTAATTAAAAGCAGCATCAACAATGGCGGCGTGACCCCGGCAGTTAGTCTTTTTCACTAAATCAATGTAAGAGGCACTATTATGCACATCAGACATTAAAGACAAAGAACGTGACCAATGAATATAATTCTGCCCGGTTACAACTATTGAAATCTGAAATTGTCTTTATTTAGAATTATAATATTTTGAGGGGGGTATAATGCACTAACCCTGACAATTTTGAAGCAGTAATTATTTAACATATTTTAATGATATTATTGAGATTTTTTTAACAAAGGTTTAAGCGATGATTTCATAATGTCACTGGACCAAGATGCCATAGGAATTGATGTTTGCTATTCCCAAAATTACCGTTTAGAAATCTCCAAGCCCAAATAGAGCAGGTCGTGCCCGCCCCCTTCATTTGAAACTAACCAACCAGTTAATTGTTAAAATCAAATTGAGTTACATCAAGCACTGACTGACATCAAACACTGACTGATGTCACGAACAGAGGCCACTTTCCTTTTGTCGAAGACAGATGGTCTTAAAGGGGGGATGACTTGATTTAAGGCTATAAATCATCTTGATAGAATGGCCTTCACTCCAATACACCCAGTGTAAAATTTCGCGCCAATTTTGTAATCCAATAGAGTACTGTGTAAATTAATATTGGTCACCAAAATGGAGACCTATTATCGCTGATAACATCCAACCCAAACATCTTTTAGTCCTAAGATTTACAGGGTAAATGAGAAAAATAGTAGCTTTATTTGATACAAATTTGGCCAATCGGTAAAATCTGGCGTCCCTGGGATGAGGCTATTAGGATCGGACCATGGACATTTAAATGTTTATGTTTAATTGACAAATGATTACTGAGTTAAAGGCATAATCTGTGATTCACCCGAAAGATGTCAAAATAGGGAGTACCTTTGAAGGACCTCTTAAGTAGCCACAGAGTACCACCCGCATGGGTACCACATCGCAGGGACGCAAAAGGGGGGGTAACCATCCACATAGGTACCACACGCAGTCGCTTAACCACTAGTCACCCATGCGGGAGTACCGGCAGGGGTACTCCCATGCAAATGAACTTGTGGGATAATTTCAGTAATTTTATATTCCATTATTAACATTTTTGGTCACATAAGTTATGTTTTTTTGCACAAAATTTCATATATAGGGGTTTTTTGGCGATGCTCAACATCAAAAATATATGACCACTTAGCTTAAATGATTCAGAAGTAGTCAAACAATGGATGTTTGGCGCCCTCTAATGGTCCAAAGTGTTATCTACTAGGCCGCCGTAGGGGAGTACCTGTGAAGGACTCCGTGGAGTAGACTGCAAGGTACTCACTACTGGTGGCTTACATGGGTACCTGTCCGTCACGAGCAGTCACCTGGCAGAGTACACTATAGGATGGAGGGTACTGCTAAGTAACATAGCTGCTATCCATCCAGTGGCTTGTGTACTTTTGCAAGTACTTAGTTGTAGTGCTGCATCAATAAATGCATCAAGTCAAGTGGGTACCCTTGGAGTAACGCTAAGAGTACCCCTGAAGTAGCCTAACGGGCCACGGGTTACACCGTGAGTATGAATATTGGCTGTGTAGCTTGAAAAGTGAAGGATATGTAGGATTCTCATAACTTAATTTTTTTCCAAGTAAATTTAGCTTTTTCCAGGAGAATTTTGTAATCAATTTCAAGCATTACTGAAGGAATATGCTTCCATATGGCCTCTCCAAGTGTTATATCCCATTTTGGTCTACTCTCATTCGACTACACCGTATTGTCTAATCCCAATTTTGTCTAATAACCATTTAGTCTAACATCCATTTTATCTAACAACCAAAATGCTAAATGTGGTCTATATCCTCTAAATCTAATGCACATTTTGTCTACTACCATTTGGTTTAATACCACAAACAACATTTGGTCTAATCCATTTGGTCTAATATCCACCTAGTCTAATATCCACTTGGTCTATCATTTTCTAATAATACCCATTTGTCTAATATCCATTTGGATGTTAAACCCAAATAAATGCATCTTACACATTGATTTAATTTAGACCAAATGGATATTAGACCAAATGGGTTTTAACCCAAATTAATATTAGACTAGCTGAATTTTTAGACTAATTGATATTAGACCAAATGGATATTACACTAGATCGATGTTAGACCAGATGGATATTAGACCAAATGGGTATTAGACCAGATGGATATAAGACCAGATGGATATTAGACAAAATGGAATATTAGACCTGATGGGTATTAGACCAATTGGCATTAGATCAATTCGGTTAAAGGCGATGTGAATATTAAACGATATGAGTTTTAGACCAGATGAATATTAGACTACATGAGCTTACATTGCTATTAGACTAATATAAATGTTATTAGCCTAAATGGTTATTAAACCAAATGGTATTACACCAATTGGACTTAGACAAAATGGTCATTAGACCAACTGGGATTAGACCAAATGGCAAGTCACCAATTTTCATGGTTCTTTACAATCGGGTGCTGGCATCGCTGTCAAACTGAAAAATTGACAAAAAAGGAAAACAGCAGTGTTCATATGAATCTCAATTTTACGTGTTGTAGCAAGTGCACAGACAGCAATGACTAAAATATCTGATTTGTGTCCTTATTATGTTCTTTTGGTCTTGTAGGTATGTTAGGATAGCTATTGTTACACACTTGCAAGTTAAAAAAAAAAAAAACATGTAGTGAAACCAGATACGGAAATGTATAAGTAAAATTTATACCGCCTAGTAAGTAATTAGGTACAAAGATGTACAAGAGTTTGGCTCTGTTACTAGACGTACTCAGGTCAGAAAAGTAACCTCCCGTGGTTCGTAAAACAAAATCACAATGAACGATTTGGAAGAAGATTGACTTGACAAGATGTAAATTCAAATTAACGTTTAATACATAAATTAAATCACGCAATATACACAATCAACAATGCACAACTTATTATCTATACTTCTTACCTATTTAAAAATCCCACAAAAATTAAACCCACACCATCTCAGGTTAAACTAAAGTTCAAATTCACAGTTCACTGTTTGGTGCGCACCAGTCTCTTGTAGAAATCAGATCCACATAAAATCTTGGCGACACAATCCTTACTGGTACAGTTCAACTAGGTTCGCGCTATCGCAAAAGTCCTTTTGGTCTAGACCGGCCGATTAATTTATAAACTCGTAGACTTGAAGAAACACTGGAAGTATACTGCCAGCTTGGCGTAACAATAGTCCACATGTACTCAGTGCATTAAAGGGGAATGTCACTGGAAAAGACACAATCCTGCTGATATTTTAATGTTAACTTTGTGTTTTCTCAAAGGTACCAATTTTGAGCAGCTTTGATAATCTAGCAACTTTCTAGAATTATAATAAATAACATTGATTTTTATAAATCAAATGTTATGAAAGTTTTCTCCACCTTACTGTTTGAAGGTCTCACTCGATGAAATCTCTTTGTTCAACGTGGCAAGGAAAATAACTTTGCAGCCGAATTTGCCTTAGCACAATTTCCCATGATGCACAAACACAGCGGAGGGCAAGTCCAAATTTCACAATCCTCGTTCGCTGAAACATTTTAAACATAAAAGTCCACATCCTGTGCTCTAAGTGTTTTTGACATAGCAATTACACAAAGTCTATTGTTCATCAACAGGTGTGCATCATTTCTTCCTATAGGTTACAAGAACGCTCTGTTCAATTCTTAGAATGACGATGATAAGACACTATTGTCCTCTATAACTTGCGGACGTCTTCTGACGTTCTACAGGATGTTTCACACACTAGTTCCCATTTAGACTAGGTCCATCAGATAAGTCATTGCTTATTGCACAACACATTGCAAAGTTTCATATTTTCCAGTTCTCCTCATAATTTATATGATAAATTTGACATGATTAATTAAATATAATACAGAAAATTTAAATATATTCAGGAGTATGTCCACTTCTAAGTTATCATGGTCAGAATTAAATGAACCAGGAGATAACTTTGCATAACTTTGTACTTTTTCGGAGTGACAGACCTCTTTTGGTTATGTGACTGACGCATGTTTTGAAATTGTTGTGGTCTTGCAGGATTCAACAAAAGGAGAGTACTGCTAATTTAAAAATATTCTATTTATTTTACTAACTTTTGCTAAATGACATGGATATTTAAACAAAATTACCGGTATTTTTTTTAATGAAAAGTACTTTTCTTTTGCTTTTATTGTGTTGCATGTTAAAGCGGCACTGGCACATTTTCACAAAATATGAATTTTTTTCAATTTGCTCTCAAATGATAGTCTAGGCCATTGGAAGAAGAGAGGTGCATTTTACACATAAAAATAACATACCCAAAAACAGATAGGGACGTTAATAAGAGGTTAAAGACATCCACGTAATTTGTAGGTTAACTTTTAAGTTTTCCATAACTTTAATCAACAAATGTGTATATTGCATGAATATCATGGACTCGTACTCATTGATATTAAAACCACAAAGGTCACAGACCGGTCAAACAGGGTGCATGCCCTGGGAAACATGCTGACGGCATGCGTTTTCTTCTATTAAATAACATTTCCGTCGTCTGCTGAATTAAACTTCGGGCGACCGTTTAATTTCAAATCGTTCTTTTTACCCCTAAGGAAGCTGATTTGGTCTTAATCATTTCCGGTGAGGGCTTTAGTATATAAATTTAAGGCTTTACAACCATGCAAAAATATCGATTTTGAAAAATCTTGAGTGGGTGGCACTATTTTTTCAAATTGCAGTGTCTCTCTTTAAAGTGCTTATCTTGTCTAGTGTGACGTCATTGTTGAAAGGGATTTGGCCATTCATTATGGACATGGTTCACCAGGCAGCACTTGTGTACAAGTACTTTCATGAGTATGATACGAGTACTTGACCTTGAGTTGAGTATCATACTTGAACCCTGAGTACAAGTATAGTATTTTGTTCTTATTACTAGTTGAGTACAAAGCAATTTTAAAATCACGAGTACAAATACTTATGCCTGAGTACGATTATGAAGTACCAGCCTGAGTATGGTAAACAAATTGTACTCATACTCGAGTATGAGTATGAGTTTTCGTACTCAAGTACAACAAGTCTGTCACCAGGAACAAATTTACCGCGTGGGAGCCTCAGCTCCACCCTGTCATTTTTTTACTTAAAACGATCATAACTTCAGAAGTTTTACATGCTATGTGCATACTTAGAGATCTCACCAAGAGCTTTAATTTGATATGTAGTTTGTCTATGTAGGTATCAAGATGCAAATTAAAATTGTACAAAAACATCCAAAACAATTGTGCCCGTGTCACGGCTCCACCCTATCAGACCACCAGTTCAAAACACATGGCCAAAAGCTTTACAACCATGCAAAAATATCGATTTTGAAAAATCTTGAGGGTGCACTATTTTTCAAATGTGCCAGTGTCTCTTTAAAGTGCTTATCTTGTCTATTGTGATGTCCCATTGTTGAAAGGGATTGGCCATGCATGAATGCACCTGGTTCACCAGGCAGACTTGTAGTACGGTTACTTTCATAGTATGAGTACGCGTACGTGACCCTGAGTATGAGTCCTTTGCCCCTGAGTACAAGTATGAGTATTTGGTCCTGAGTGACAAGTATGGAGTATTTTTGGTCCCTATACGAGTATGAGTAAAGCCAATTTTAAAATCATAGTAACAAATACTTATAAATGCCTGAGTAGAGTATGAGTACCCAGGCCTGATTATATAACAAATTGTACTCATACTCGATATGAGTACGAGTTTCGTAACTCAAGTACAACAAGGCTGTCACCGCAGGACTAACAACATACACCTGGCATGTCTGTGTAGTTTTGTTATTGATGGTGTGTGTGTGTAATAATTGTTAATTCCTAATGAACTGTCCATCATGGTTCAATTTATTTATTATCTTTCTTTAGTGAGGATAAAAACTACACCCATTGTCAAGCACTGTTTTCCAAATCCCTCATAACAAAGACAAAAGATTACCAATGTACAAGGTTATATTACTATATGAGTACATGAGCTGATAAGCATCTACGAGATACAAAATCCGTTTAATCTGTATAAATATGCAATATAATCACATGCAAAAGTTTTTAACTAGCAGTGTACATTTGAATTTGTGAAAGATGTGCCGTAAAGTGACAGGAGATTTTTTTGGAGGTACAAATTACACAGTCGAGGACTCGACTGTGTTTTTTCCTTCTGTCCGGTTTTCTTTCTTTCTTTTTCCTCGCCTGTGTTTTTCTCTGTAACGTTTTTATCCGTTCGTCCTCTTTTTTCTTCTTTCTTTCTCTTTCTTCTTCTTTCTTTACTTCTATCTTCTTTCTTTCTGTCAACTGCTAATATCTGACTGTTACAACAATCACATAATAACCAAAACTGGCCACAAGCCAAGGACAAGCACAGAATCTCAAAACTACTGCTGTTCATCTTGTAGGACTTGATCAACCATACAAAAAGTCCCAATTATGACTTTGTCATATGACACAGGATTTAGGGGGTCATGGGGTCAAATACATCAAATGATGTTACACTTCATTCATCATTACATCACTACGTACTCTCCTTTCAACGATTACATAGTCATGATCACGTGACTCATGTATGTGATGCAGCTTGACATCCCCCCCAAAAGTTATACTTAATAATGAAATTTTGATCAAAGGTCATCGGGGTCCACAAAGGTCAATGACCTTTACTTGTGTGTAAAACTTTAAAACAAGGTCAAATCAAAAATATTTTATCCCATCCTGTATAACTTGATGAGTGGTCATAAAAGTCAATTCTGACCTCATCACTTGACCCATGGTTTAGGGGGTCAAAGGTCAAAATACTTACTTCAAGTATGTACACTTCAAATCACGACTACTTCTACGATTATAGGATAATCATGTGACTCTGGATTCTGGTTTAGTTGGCACCCCCTACCACAGCTACTTAATGAAATTTTTATCAAGTCATCTGGGTACCGGGGTCAAAGTTCATTTTTAAACAAAATACAAAACTTAGCTTCCCGCGACAGATAACATTGCACTTGGTCACGTGACTCATGCTTCAAAACAGCTTGATATCCTGTCACACAAGTTCCTAAGGTCATCATGGGTCAAGGTCATTAAGGGTCCATTCTGGTCTGAGACCCTTAACCCTTCGACTGTGTTCAGATCTGTAATACAGATCTAGTTCAGATTTACTACTCATGTATTTGATCGTTGAATCACCCATAACGATATTTACTTAAATACATTTTGAGGCAAAGTTCTCCTGGGGGGTCACTAAGGGCAAAGTACTTTACTGTGTGTAAAATTTAAAACAAGGCAAATAGAGAATCCTTTTATATCCCATCATTTATACTTGATGAGAGGTCATAAATGCTCCATTATGACCCTATCCACCTGACCCATGGTTATAGGGTGCAAAGGTCAAAATACATCAAATTACGTTACCCTTTTCAAATCACTCACTACTCCGTTTACAGAATATATAGTATGATCACGTGGACTCAGTGTAATGTGATTCAGCTTGACACCCCCCACCAAAGTTACTTAAGACATTTTTGATCAGAGGTCATCTGGGTCACTAAGGTCCAAGTACTTTACTTTTACTGTGGATGTAAAATTTAAAACAAGGTCCAATAGAAAATCTTTTTCGCTTATCCCATCCTGTAGGTCTTGATGAGAGGTCAATAACGCAATGAATGACTCATCACCTGACCCATGGTTTAGTGGTAAAGTCACCATACGTCAAATTATGTTCAGCACTTGTAAATCACTACTCCTTCTACAGATTACATAATTTGATCTGGGACTTCATGTATGTGGTGTAATTCTGGCATCTCCCCTACAAAGTTACGTATGAAATTTTGATCAAAGGTCATTTGGGGTCACAGGCAGCCCAAGACCTGATTTTGCACTAAAAATCTACTTCTACAACTTCTACAAGTTCGGTCTGAGTCGTCTCGACTGTGTTCAGATCTGTAAACAGATCGAGTCTTATCTTTCTTTCATCCTTCTTTCTGTCACATTAATTATCTCACACATGCAACATGTCAGATTTGACAAAACGGTCACATTACAAGTACTGCACAGAAACGTTTGACAAGACTGATTGGTGTCCCAAGGTCACGGATAGTGTCACAGGGGTCAACAACGTTACCATGCAAAATCTACAATTAGCTCACTCTCAAAACTATGCTGTCATCTTGTAGGACTTGAAATCACACTACAAAAAGTCAATGATGACTGTCATATGACACATGATTAGGTTCGGGGTCAAAATACTCAAATTCGGTTTTACACGTCAAAATCACTACTCCTTGTCACAGCTTACATAGTATGATCATGTGACTCATGTATATGGTTCAGCTTGACATCCCCAAAACAAAAAGTTACTTAATGACATTTTATCAAAGGTCAGCTGGGGGTCACTAAGGTCAATGACCTTACTGGTTGTAAAATTTAAAACAAGGTCAAAATAACATTTTTTATCCCTTCTGTAGTAAACTGATGAGAGGTCAATAAAAATCCATCATTACCCCATGCACCTGACCCTTGTTTTAGGGGTCAAAGGTCAAAATACAATCACGTATGTTCACTTCACATCACTACTCCTTTTACAGGTTACATAGTATGATCATGTGACTCATGTATGTGTAGTTTGGCCATTCCCTACAAAAGTTACTTAATTTTGATCAAAGGTCATTTGGGGTCACAGGAATCCAAGACCTGATTTTCACTAAAAATGCTACTTCTACAAGTTCCGGCCTGAGCACTCTCGACTGTGTTCAGATCTGCACACATATCTAGTTTCTAATTGCACGTGCACTTTATCGGTTGTAGACCACCTACTGAGAATGTTTAGAAAGTTTACTAGACAAACAAGCACGAAAGAAAAATGCAAACCTTGTTTTGAACTGGCCTGCTATCCAAATCGCCCCTATAGGACCTGTGCTTTGAATTTCTGTCGTGCACGACAGAAATTATATATTATTACATAAAGACGGCATATTCGGCTTATTCATTGATCTAATACATTGGTGAGCATTCCAAATATGCAAAAAACTTAGGTTTGAAAAAAATTAAGGGTGCTTCTCTCTGGAATGTCCTCATATCTCTTTAAATTAGCCTACAGACATGTTGGACAGTTCTGAACCAGTGGCGGCGCCAGACCTCTTTTTCTGCGGGGGAAAGTGAAATCTGGGGGGAAAGTGAAATTCTGGGGGGGCAAAATATGGAAAAATTGGGAAATTTTAAACCAATTTTGGCCCAAAGTCGCTGATTTTTGGCCCCAAATCGCCGAATTTGCCAAAAATCCTTCATTTTTCTTTCTTACACCACTGGTTGTATTCACTAGACACAGGCTATCAGGGCCTCATGTCACAGCATTTTGGGGAATCAACGGCCCTTCCCTTTAGTGCTTATTCCCTGTTAACACGTTTGTACGCATGTGCAATTTCAGCAGCTACACAGAGAACAAAACCACTTTGTGCTCAAAGTCACAAAATTTTGAAAACGGAACACAAATTTCATATTCTTTTTATTACGGGCCATCATACTTTGTCTTTATTTTGTATAAAACAAACATGATTATGATGAACAACCAGAACAATGATGAACAACATCAACTCAACATTGCATTTTGTGTTCTTAAATTATACTTTGCATTTGACTTCAATGTATCTGAAAAAAAAACACTTCACCTCATTCTATTAAAAGTATACATTTTCTGAAGGGAAATTTTATGAGGAATTTAAGTCTGGAAAGAATTTCCAAGTAGTAAAGGTAGTAGTCAGAAGGAATTATGAGCACACGGTGGTAATGGAGTACAACCTTTTCTATTGATAGATTTTAGTTCATTACGACCACAGCCAATATTTCTGGATTGTATACAAATTTTGTGCAGTGGCATGACAAAGACATGATCAAAAACAATACCTTTAATCAGATCACTTATTTTCAAAAGGAAACGATTTGCTGCCTTACATATTGGATTAATTTGTTATTTGAAGATAAGCATTGTATACATGCAAAATTGGCTTCTCTGTCAAAAAACTGAGGGCCGATCATGCCATGTCCCATTAACAAACCCCACACTTTCCCCAAATACCGTATTTCAATACATCGTGAAATTTCCGTCAGAAAATGTATATACCTTTAACAGGGCAGGCCATATATTAATTTGTTCGACTCAATTAAGCCCTTCTGAAAAAATTTAATTTCAAGCAAGAATGCACATTTTTTGAAGAGTGCCCCCACTTCAAATTGAGATTTTGGCAGTTGTGTTTGGTAATTGTCTAGTAAACTATAACTGGCAAAGAAACTGCTTAAAAAATTTGGTATAAAAGCAAACGATTTTTGAAAATAGTAGAATTGGAATCCAATTACCGACGGGCAGATGGAAACGCCAAATATATGTCCATCTGTGATGATATAGTGCCACCCCCCTTCATGAAAATGACCTCCTAACTTGACTTGCCTGCTGAAATGAAAGAAAAACAATATCCCGGCTATTCATATATTGGAAGGCAGTTTCCAGCAACCGTTGAATTATTATAGAAGATCTCTATATTAATGGATAAGCAGCGATATGCGAGATAATAAAAAAAGGTGGCAATGCATTTTTGTTTTGTACAATTCCATATAACCTGCTTTTAATGTAGAAACCAACCACCAATCATGAAAAAAAAGGAAGTATTTCAGGAAATTTTGTCATACCAACCATCTCCCACAAATAGACATACCGCGACGGCATCTCAAAATCTGCCACTAAACACCTATTGCGGTTTACAACCGTATCAGAATAAACAACTTCTATAATGTTTGTGTTTGCGGTCACTGTATTGGTCAATGGTTCACCAATATCACGCTGAAAATCGTGATTATTCACCGGGAAAGGCTTTTTTGATCTCAGTCGGAATTTTTTGAATTCATCACTTATGAAATTAAAGAATCAGATAAAAAGTACTTGCCTTGTCTGTAATACACAGTTTCAAGCCAACCACTTGCAGGTATGTTTGCATATCCATGCCGTATCAATGTTAAAATAATAATTTTGATGATGTTTTTCGATGTTTCGGATTAGCAATCACTGCTAATCCCTTTAATTATTCTAAATACAAAATTCCTACTTTTGTAGACCAGAGATATCGAGCTCTACCATTCCAGGTTACTAGCCAATATCAAAGCAACTGCAAAATCCTCACATTTGGAAAATTGAGGCACTCTTAAAAAAGGTGCTATATTGCTTTAAAGTATCCATGAAACTTTTTCTTGCTTTCCTCATGTTTCAGGCATTTAAAGTTTAAAGTCGGGTTCCGATCGTCTTTGGAGTTTGGACCCCCCCCCCCCCCGATTTACCCGCAGTAGTAGCGATTTTGATATCAATGAAAGGCCCATATTTTTCTCATTGTCGTCCGAAATTTGAGCCCTCAAATCCATTTCATTCCCAAGATATAATAGTAGGATCAAAATATGACTATACCACACTAAACCCCAAAAAATTGCAACAGAAGGTTTCTTCGCATTTTCTGGTAGTATAATGTCAGTATAATATATATCAAAAGGTGCACAAAATCGAAGTCCCGAAAGTGTTCAAATTATTGAAATAAACAAAATGGCCGCCATCCTGCCATTTTGAAAAACACATACAAAATCCCATATCTCTGGCAATTAAATGAGCTAAAAGAACAACAGATGTCATTTCCTACTAATTCTAAGCATAACAAATCCATTAAAATGGGCTTTATAAAGTTGAGATATCCCATGTAACCTCAAAATCCATATGGCCGCCATCCGCCATGTTGAAAAGTACAAATTATTGTCTCTCTGGTGCCCGGATTTGGCCAAAATGACAAACAAGATATCATTTCCCCTACTAATTCTATTCTATCATTACAACTCCATTAAATGGGTTTTACTACGTTGAGATTTATCTCTTGGCCTCTAAATCCAATATGGCTGCCATGCTGCCATGTTGAAAAAGTATGAATTCTTTATCTCGGATTACCAGAGGGCAAAAAATTGAAAATAGGGTGCTATTTTGATTATTGGGTATAAGAAAGACATTGAGATGGTTTTTTAAAGTGATTTTAGTGGGCTCTTTGTCCAAAAGCTGTAAATAATTCTCCTAGAGTGGAGTATTAACAGTGGAGGTTTTTGTAAACACTTTCAGGGTTTTTATAACACCGAAGAGCAGTTAGAGCAAACTACACTCTTTCCACCGCATGTTTTATGAGATGCCTCCTGAATCTACCTTTCCCAACTGATGCCTAAAACTCAAGAGTTAGACCCTCGTCTCCGGCTGTCAGTACGATCTCCTACCCCTTGCAGTTGAGACCCCCAAGAGCTACCTGTCAGCCATACAAAAAAACTAAGATATTTATCCTTTCAACTGTCCACTCTGGAATGCCCTTCCTGAGTACATTCCTGCTACTCTAATCAACGGGCCGACTTAAAAAAGGGAGTCAATCGCTATCCGCCTCGGCACCACCCCATCAGTGGTTTCTAACAGATGTTAGTTTCTGCTGTTAATGCCCTGGTATTCCTTTACATTAAAAAAATAATTGCTGACCATTGAACAAGGACACCATTGCATTGCATCCTTCACATTCTTTCGATTCAGGATCCATATTTGAAGCACAAAACACTCCGAACAAGCTCGTAACACAGGGTCACCATGACTCCTTGAAAAAATGACCGTCTTTGCCACCATAAATATTTATGAGTAGTAATCGCAAACCTGAAAATACAAGGGCAAACCAGCCGATTAGCGCAAATGTTATCACTGAATAATTGCTTCAGAAGCTTTATCTCATACACATATTATGTTTTCCTCCTTCTTGTTTCTGCCAGACCGAAAGTAAGGTCATTCAGCCCTTCAGCCCTCTTCTGACTAATGGAGAAGAAGTATAACCATAGATCTGTGTCTTCGCCAAAATGGATTTTTGACTTTACCTTATGCCATGGGGATCGACTGCCTTTTTGCTATAATCAACATCTGCATCTCCTTCTGCTCGATTACATTGGCAGTCTCCCTGTTGCATTCAGTCACCAATTAGTTTTTAATGAGAGCCTGCTACCTAGATCATTTGAAAGAATGTCTTGTCTTTTTTTCCTGCGGCAAATTTTTTGGTTGCTGATGCTAGTCTAACTATTTTTGCGATCCTAGTTTTGCGAGTTATATTGTGTTTGCCTTTTTGTGTTTAAGTTCAAAATGTGAAAGTGTATAATTTCAATAACCTTTCACGCATGGAAGAGACAGAGAATGACTTGTCAAAGCTTGCAGCCAAGTTTGACCAGCATTCTCATCTCCCAAGAGAAAAGTCCCTTGAGAAACATTTGCACAGGGATAATGCTGGTGAGGATGTCAATATACAAGATCTGTTCCAGTAGGCAAAAAATACAGTCAAACAAATGGACAACAACCTCACTTTTCTAATAAAGCTACAAACGGAAAGCTAAAGTTGTAAGACCCTTGCATCCCCTCCGGCTGTCAAGGTAACCGTATATGACCAAGCTCTGGTTATTTTCAAAGATTCCTGTTTAGTATAACAATCTGGAGAACTGTCTTTAGAAAAGGTGCTTTGTCACGAACTGTCGCCAAATCCACCAACCATTTTTTAGGCCAAGTGTGTTTTTAATGTACGCCAGATAGAGCACAATTTCTGATGGCCATTTACAAACATGTGCCCTTGTCATAGGGCTGCTGCCCCGAGACATTGCCAAAGACTGATCACTATGTTGTTGATGGATGTTCTCTTTTGCACAAAAATCGCTTGAATGGTCAAGAGAAGCACCTATAGTTGCTGCAGTGCTGATGATTATGCATGTTTCATCACGCTTGACCATTATGACAAAAGCATTCCGTTGTCTTCCATGGATACACTGGTGAACCAAACCAAAAGACCGCAACATGGACACTCGCAAACTAGGATGCAATAAGGAAAACATATCAAATGCGACAAATTTTGGCTGGAAAAAAACGAAATGCAGATGTTGAATATAGGCAAAAACCGCAGTCCCATGGCATAATTTAGGTCAACAACCTAAATTGGAGAAGACAGACCGATCTGTTTGAAACTACTTCTCCAATATGCAGAAGAGGGCTGTAAGTACCTTTACTTTGGTTGCTGACATACACAAAGATAAAACATGTGTGTATGATTCAATCTTCTGAAGTGCCTTATTCAGTGATGACATTTTTCTCTATCTGTTTTCTGTTGCCGATGCATTTTCAGGTTGCGATACTACTTCAAGATGAGTTTGGGGTTGGCAAAACTCTCGTTTTCCCTCCTCAAAGAGTCATCCCTGGTAACATTGTGTTACGAGCTTGTTCCAGAGTATTTTGGTACATCATATAGCTTCCTGAATCGATAAGGAAGATGAAGGCTGCCACCCAATGGTGTCCCTGTCCCTGTTGTCAATGATAAAACAATCAGTCCTTTGAAATCTTACCGCTACAGGTACCTTTTCACCAAAAAAAGTTTTCACCACTGCTTGTGGACATTCATTTGAAAACATGGACCTGTTAACCCGTCTCGATCTCAGATGATGATGATGAACTTGAAGACTAAATAGTAATCGTTAACAGAGTGGTCGATCTCATTTACTGCAAAACGAGTGTTTCGGCCACATTTTTGTGATGATGAGGTAAATAATGTGAAATTGTGGTTTTCTGTTTAAGAATTTCACATACACTTAAAGAAGATATGTGAGTAGATTTCTTAAGCTCATATGCCCTACGAATTTTTCGCCGACAAATGTGCCCCTAAAATCATTTTTAATTCGAATAGATTCTAATGCTGGAATTAATAGAAAATGACACCTCACATGGTTTCATTTTTTAATGGCAGACGTGGCCATTTAATAAAGAACAAGGTGTTCTCAAACCTTTACAACCAACCATCTTAATGTATTTCTATGTTACAATTCATAAAAAATTGTCATTTTGTGGCCCTGTGGTACCAGAAATTTGTACTTTTGAACATAGTGATGGCGTCCCATATTGGATTTAAGAGGTCGGATGATATCTCAATCTCAACTTCATAAAACCCATTTTAATGGTTTTGTAATGCTAGAATTAGTAGAATATGACACCTTTTGTCTTTTTGGCACATCCGGTACCGGAGATACCGTAATGACCCGAGTATAGTTCCATGCTCTAGTAAAATCCCACCCCTACGTTTTAGGAAAATTTCAGAAAATTCTAAAGATACGTTTATTATCGCCATGCCAAAAAATTGGCCTACACTGACTGCAAAATTCGGAAACCTATCTTCTTCAAACAACAAACCTTTTTAGCCTTGAATTCCAATGAAATGCATTTCCAACACTGAATACGAAATTCCATATTAATCTTGATATTCCATCTCAAGAATGTGTTTCTGATGACGGCTGGAACCATTAAAGTTTGTGAAAAACATACATTTAAGAGTATGAACACCGCAGAAGACCCCTGTTTCTGGTTCAACACTATCAAGGCTTTCTACTTCAATCAGACGTGATTCTACAACAATATTTTTAAAAAAAAAAATTTTTCTTTTTTCCATATTTCCGTATAAAAAAATAACATGTCCATAAAAATTATAAAAATCAGTTTCATAAATTCTTCATAAAATAGTTTTTGGTGGATTTGTTTTTGAAAACAAAAGATAATTTAACAAAGGCCGTGTGTAGGGTCAGAGGGCATCTGGGGCAGCAAAATCAAATATGGCCGCCGCCAAAACCCTGATGGCAAATTGGTTCAGTTTTCATCGTGTCTATTATGGTTCGTTTTTTGGCCGTTTTTTGCTAAAAAAAATCACTAAAGTTACATTATAGGGAAAGAATTTAGTTTCTGCCATCCACCCCCCATGATTCGCAACGTTAACGGAAAAAACCACATGTTTAGGGTGCTGAATTTAAGTGGTGCCTGGTGGCAGAATACTAAATTCATACCCATTATAGTCATGGGTTTAGTGACATACAAAAATATATAACTATACTTCGAATGAGGGAGGAACTACGTAACTATCAAAACAACAGCATTTTTTTCAACATTCTCTGAGTCTTCAAAATTCGGAAGTCTTGAAGTGGCTGTAGTGTGGCGAGTAGGCCAAGGCATTTTCGACTCCGGCTTCGGGCAACCACCTTTAATGAATCTAAACATAAAACAAAACGGCAAAAAAAACAAAATAATAGTGCCAAGGGTCACCATGTACACAAGCTATAGGGCCCTTTAACAGAAGGTAAATTATGTTGAATGGACTCTTGTTTGCCCTACAGATCCGGGGGGGGGGGCTAACTGGGTATTCTGGTAACTACCCACGTTACAAAACACGCGAGACCTGGGCAGGTCTAGAGACTTGCAATATAGGGTATCAAATTCAACTTATTTCTCTGTCAGTGCCACATAGGGTATCAAATTTGACTTTTCAGTTTCAGGTAGAGTATAAGATCAGCAAGAATCTGTTAGAATGATGATTTTTGTGTTGATATCATTCATGCTCAAAACAGATTTTCCTTTTCCTAAATTTAGACTCCCTGGTAATGTACAAATGAGTTGATTATCATCACATGTTGCTCGTTGCAGAAGTCAGTCCTGATGTTGGCGCACTTTTTTTTACCAGACCTTGGATCTCTTTGAATTTGGGGTGGTCCTTGTCGCCTACAAGTTGAAACATAGTAGATTCGCTTGTGGTTATCACAGCTCCAGCTTGCCGCAATCTCTGAAACAAAGAAAAGGAATAGAATAAAGTTTGAAGGTTTTACAAGGGATTCATGCTAGAGATGTCAACAAGCAAATCAGCAATTAGGGAGGTTTTCACATGGAAATCAAGGAGGTTTCACACAGAAAGGCACAAGGTTTTCAGAATTATGTGCAACCTAATGGGTACAAAAACTTCCTGAATCAGGGAGGTTTTGGCAAATTTTTGCAGGAATCAGGGGGTAAGGTCAGATTTATTGGCATCCCTGTGTAACAACATGTACGGCAATATAAAAAATTAGCACTCTATATAAATACCCAGTAAACAATGTATATAGATTCTATGGCGTTAAAGGCTCACAATAAATATGCGGTCATTTTTCTGTCATAACTGTGTGAAAACGTTTGCTGCAAAAAGTCACACCCATAAAATTAATCCTATATGTTAACTTCACGAAAACATGCGATCAACTATGGCAAATCAGGTCTTGGAAAGGAAATCTGATCAAAATGTATTTCCACATGAGCCAGGTCCTGTCAATATATCGGGTATACGTTGTGTTGCATGAGCGCGGTATTCTTGTGTGCGTTTGTATACATTCGTGCTTGAACCTTGTGGAGTCGATAGGCGTGGTAGGACCCCAAATACATGAGAATGAGACTAAATTTGAATAAATAATGTTCTAGAAGTCTAGGGATTTTTGAAATGGCGCAAAAATTGAATTTTCAAATGCATATTTCTCCAAATTTCTTCTATGAACTAAAAGTTCGCAGAACAAAATTGATAAAAATTAGGTCTTCTTGCAGTATGGTAAGAATTGAAGGAATTCATCAAGCATGTTTGGAGGAATCAATCAGGCATATTAATGCCGATTTAGGGATTTTTTTCCAAAGAGGTCCACAGGAGCTCGGCAACCTCCAAAATCCCAACTCCATCGCACATAGGCATCCTTCCCCCTGGCAGTTGGTATATCTTTGGGGATCATGTTGCTGTATCAGCCACCTTAAAGGACCTTGCAGAATTCAGTGAAGCAGCCAGACGTTGTACCCATCTCTGGCTGGATCATATTTGAGAACCGCTGTTTGGACACGATAAGAAGCCACCTTACATATATTGCATCTGAGTTGGACTTGTTTCCAGACTGTGCCGGCCCGTCGTGTGTAATTAATAGCACCCATGCCATCATCCAAATTATCATGATATGAAGCACAGAGGGAGAGATAATAGTAATGGACTTGGATCTTTGAGCAAGTCTACGCATATTTTTTCACTATGACTAAATGTGTTGACATTCAAACACAACAGTTTTTTTTTCCCAAAGACAATAGATCTTGTGTCTTTTAAGTAGAGATGGGCTATAGAAGGTCAGTGTTTCAGATCACTTCGAACACAGGCTCATTTGATGACTTCAATCACCCTGATCCCACTTTTGTAAGCATGGCAATTTCAGCTGCTACACAGAGAACAAGAACACTTTGGCTCAAAGTCACAAAATTTGAAAACAGAACAACAAATTTCATATTATCTTTATTACAATGCCATCATACTTTGTCTTATTTTTGTTATAAACAAACATGATTATGATGAACAACCAGAACAATGATGAACAACATCAACTTAAAATTGCATTTGTGTTCTTAAATTCTACTTTGCATTTGACTTCCAATGTATCTGAAAAAAAACACTTCACCTAATTCTATTAAAAGGGGTATACACATTTTTCTGAAGGGAAATTTTATGAGGAAATGCTAAAGTCTGGAAAGAATTTCCAAGTAGTAAAGGTAGTTTTAGTCAGAAGGATTATGAGCAACACGGGGTGGTGGTAATGGAGTTACAGCCTTTTCGATTGATAGATTTTAGTGCCATTACGATCACAGCCAATTATTTCGGATTGTATACAAAATTTTTGTCTGCAGTGGCACGACAAAGACATGATCAAAACAATTACCTTTTAATTCAGATCACTCTAGTTTCAAAAGGAAAACGATTGCTGCCTTCATTTATTTTTGGATATATTGTGAATTTGAAGATAAGAAGTTTGTGTACATGCAAATTTGGCTCTGTCCAAAAAAAACTGCGGGCATCCTTCCATGTCCCAGTAACACTACCCCACACTTTCCCAAATACCGTATTTCATACCTCGTGAAATTTCCCGTCAGAAATGTATGACCTTAACAGGGCAGGCCATATATTAATTTGTTCGACTCAATTAAGCCCTTCTGAAAAAAATTTAATTTCAAGACAATAAGAGCACATTTTTTGAAGAGTGCCCCCCATTCCAAAATTGAGTTTTGGCAGTTGTGTTGGTTAATTGTCTAGTAAACTATACCTGCAAAACGACATGCTAAAAATTGGATCATAAAAGCAGCGATTTTGTAAAATAGAATTGGAATCCCAATTTAAACGACGGAGCTGGAAAGGTCGCCAAATATAGGGTCCATCTGTTATGATATGTGCACCTCTGACAACTGACCCTCTAAACATGACTTGCATGACTGAAGAAGAAGGGGAAACAATATCCCGGCTATTCCATATTGGAAGGCAGGTTTCCAGCAACCGTTGAATTAGTTAAGAAGACTCTAAGAGTATTAAAGGGATTAGCAGCGATTATGCGAGATAATAAAAAAAATGTGGAAATGCATTTTTGGTTTGTACAATTCCATATAAACGCTTTAATGTAGAAACAAACCACCACCAAATAATGAAAAAAATAAAGTATTTCAGGAAATTGTATACCACTCCCACAAATAGGACATACAGCGACGGCATCTCAAATCTGCACTACCCTAAACAGCCGATTGCGGTTTACACCACCCCCGCACAGAAACAACAACTATCAATTAATGTTTGTGTTTGAGGTCCAAACTGTAATGGTCATGGTGCACAATATTCACGCTAAAAATCTGTGTATTCCACCGGGGAACGGCTTTTTTTGATCTCAAGTCGGAATTTTGATACACACGTATAGAAATAAAGAATAAGATAAAAAAGTAATTGCGTGTCTTAATACACAGATTTCAAGGCCAACCACTTGCAGGTTTGTCGCATATCCAGCCGGGTATTCCAAAAATGTAAAAAAAGGAATTTTGATGATTATTATTTCGATGTTTCGGATTAGCAAATCAACTGCTAATCCCTTTAAATTCTAAATACAAAATTCCTACTTTTGAAGACACAGAGAAATATTCGAGCTCTACCCCATTCCAGTTTACTAGCCAATATCAATGCAACTGCAAAAATCTCAAAATATGGTGAAATTGAGGGCACTCTTAAAAAAAAATGTGCTTGCTATTAGTGCCTTTTTAAAGTATCCATGATACTTTATTGCGTTCCTCATGTTTCCAGGGCATTAAAGGTGCGTGTTACGATGTCTTTGGGAGTTTGGGACCCCCCCCCCCCCGATTACGATTTACCCGGAAGAGTAGTAGGTATCGATTTTGATATCAGAATGAAAGGCCATATTTTTCTCATTGTCGTCCGAAATTTGAGCCCTCAAATCCATTCATTCCCAAGATATAAGAGTAGGATCAAAAGAGGACATTACCCACACTAACCCAAAAAAATTGCACACAAGAAGGTTTCTTGGCATTTTTCTGGGGTAGTATAAGGTCAGTATAATAATATATCAAAAAGTGGCACAAAATCGAACTTCCAGAAAGTGTTCAAAATTATGACCTAAAACAAAATGGCCGCATCTGCCATTTTGAAAAACATAACCCTCATATCTCTGGCAATAAATGAGCTTTAAAATGAACAAAAAGATGTCATGTCCTACTTAATCTAGCAGAACAAATCCATTAAAATGGGCTTTATGAAGTGATTATGATATCACTTACCTCAAAAATCCAATATGGCCGCCCATATGCATGTTGAAAAGTACAAATTAGTGTAGTCTCTGGTCCGGATGGCGCAAAATGACAAAAGATATCATTTCCTACTAATTCTAGCATTTACAAATCCATTTAAAATGGTTTTATGAAGTTGAGATATCATCTTGGCCTCTAAATCCAATATGGCCCTGCCATCTGCCATGTTGAAAATATGAATTCTTTATATCATTTTGATACCAGTATGGGCAAAAAAAATTGAAAATAAGGTGTCTTTTTGATTAATTGAGGTATAAAAATACATTGAGATGTTGTTTTAAAGTGGATTTAGGGGCTATTTGTCCAAAAAGCTGTAAATAAGTTCTCCTAGAGTGGGTATGACAGTGGAGGTTTTTTGTAGACATGTCTTCAGGGTATAACACCGAAGAGCAGTTAGAGCAAACTACACTATTCCACCGCAATTGTTCTATGAGGAGGCTCTTGAACTACCTTGCCAACTGAGGCCTAAAACTCAGAGTATACACCCTCGTCTCCGGCGGTCAGTACGATCTCCTGACATTGCAGTTGAGACCCAAGATCTAACATTGTGAGCCATCGAAGATAATGTATTCTCAACTGTCCACATTGGAATGCCTTTCTGAGTACATTCCTGCTACTATCATCGGGCCGACTTTGAAAAAAAGGGGAGGTCAACGCTATCTCGGCACCAACCCATCAGTGGTGTTCTAAGAGATGTTAGTGTGAGTTTCTGCTGGTAATGCCCTGGTAGCCTTTACAAAAAAATAATTTGCTGACCATTGAACAGGGACACCATTGAATTGCAACTTCACATTCTTTCGATCAGGATCCATATTTGGAGCACAAAACACTCGGAACAAGCTGGTAACACAGGGTCACCATGAATCTCTTTGAAGAAAATAGACTTTTTGTCAACCATAAATATTTATGAAAGTAGTATCCGAAACCTGAAAATACAAGGGCAAACAGCAAGATTAGCGCAAAGGTTATCAATGAATAAGCGCTTCCGAAGCTTTATATCATACACATATTAGGTTTCCGTCTTTGTCTCTGGCCAGACCGAAGTAAAGGTCATTACAGCTCTTCCTGCATAAGACACCTTATGCCGAAACTTCCAGAGCCACCTCGACCTTCCGCTTCCCGCGGGAGGACGAACACGATAGAACTGGGAGGCGGGACACATTGTGCATGAAATCCTTAGTTCCCTTACCGGTCGCGAGTGAAAGGCGCTTTGAACCGGAACCTTACCGTGGGGTTAGCCCGCCAGACCCCAAATCGCTCATCTCTCCCACCCGATACACGGCTACGAAAACCTCTTACACTTCTTTGCTGTCTCTCCGGAATACTCTCCCTACGCAGAAGGAGGTAAGTAAGCGTCATACTTGGGAAAAGGACTTAGACGTTAGCTGCAAGCCAAGGGTGTCGTCGTCTAAACCCAGTAGGATAGGATAAACACCCCCTCACGATTTTTCTCTCTATCTCCCTCCACTTGGGTACTGCTCCTTTTAGATGTCCGAGTCTTAGGTGTGCAGATGGTAATCAGTTTAGGAAGAAAACACCCAAGTAAGACCAGGCGGCGCCTCGGATCACGAACCCTTACTCCTTAGAAATGCACCCGCAATTTTTTTTTTGGAGGAAGGAAGGGGGAGGCTAGTAAAGAGGGGTGGGGGCCTTAGATCGAAGTAGGAGGCGCTCAGTGGCTGAATGCTGTTTAATGTGTCGTTGCCTTTGTGTTTAGTCTCTAGTTTCAATAGGCGGAAAGGGGGAGTAGGGTGTAATTTTTAATTAATCGCCTTGTTAAAGAATGTGAAACGAGAAACAGATAGGAATGGGTTTATAATACAAGATTGAAGACAAGTGTTCTTTTGATACACAGCATTCTGCACTTCACAAGAGACTTAACCTCCATGCCGAAATCACTCTCCGACCCCGGATAAGAACTCGTCAAGGCACGGGACACTCTTAAGCATAAGAGGCCAGCACACGATACTAACAGTCAGGTTTTCTCGATTCCCCTCTTTCTCCTCCGTCTCCACCCATATCAATTAATTTCATCGTAGTGAAGAGCAAAGCGGCAGCCTCCCTTGCCCCACGAACCTTTGACGGCTACCGAAAGAACACTCCTCCCAACCTCCGACGTCGTCAGTTCGGGACCACCTGAAAGGACTCGCCCTCCCGTCCCCATCGTCTAATCTCACTCCCCTCAATTTACCCCACAGAGACCATGATAAGCGGACGACATCAACCTTTCTGCAAAACGTTTTCCAGCAGTAAAAATAGAACTACATTCTCCACTAAAACCCAAACAAATACAGAGGCTGCAACGGATTACCTTCAAACCTTACCTCGTCCTTCCAAACACCCGACCGCAGACTCATCACCACTCCTCCCCGGTCAACCCATCAGAACCAACCCGGGCCCACCAGTGGAGAGGACCAGCCCCAGTTTTACCCTATTGCATCCTATACACCCACCCCTCAGCTCTACCTCCCACACCCTCCACCCATCCGACCCCCCAACTTTTCCCGCCTCACCAAACCTTCATATACACTATGACGACCTTACCTATCCGCTGATCTCTCATTCCCGTCTTCACTAGCAGCCCCCCACTAACGCGGGGAAAGAGGTAAAGCTCCCACACCCGAACCCCACCCTCTGGTTAACGGACGAGATCACTCCACACCATTCGAATTCGACGCCTACCCCCTTGACGAATAGGGTACAGACCCGAAGGTCTGGAACATGATGTTCTAACCGCCGGCAAAATCACCAAAAACCACTAGCAGGACGCGCCTCAAAAATTACCTCGCAACTACTGGGGAGAAGGCTGATACCATTTCCTTCTCACCCCCATATTACTCACGAGCGAAGGGGGAAATCGCCGAGACATCTTCAACTCAGTCAGGGTAGATTAAGGGAGGTTGAGACCTCTCGACTCAGTGGGAGGGGTGACCACAAAAAGGTCAGACTTACAAAAGATTAAATAACTACACAGGTGGGTGGTTTACTCCGGGCAAAATTATTCACACGCCCGGGGTTGGAGGTAAGCCAGATCTTAAAGCACAATTCTGATGGCCACCTTTACAAACATGTGTCCTTGTCAGATCCCCGTGCCTTGCCAAGGGAAAAGCAGGGTCAAATCTGTGAAAAATTGCCAATGATCACCTATGTGTGATGATGTTTCTCTTTGCAACATTGAAATGTACAGAGAGAAGCACCCTATAGTTGCTGCAGTGCTGATGATTATGCATGTTTCACAGTTGACCATTATGACAAAGCATCCGTTGTCTTCAATTGATACATTGATTGAGGAATAGAAACACACACCAACAAGTATCATGCCCCCCACACAAAGTTACACGAATAAAAAACCACCACCAAATGTCCATCCCACACGGCCACCGCCCACTTACTACCTAAACTTTTTCTCCATACCAATTTACACAGAGCTGTTAGAGGAATACCTACCCCCATCCAAACAGATAACGCAGACCAGGAAGCACGTAAATGTAGACAACATTCCAATGCGTAGGATATATAAACCCACGGGCGCCGTGAGGGAACAACAAAGAAGGAAAGGAATACCTACCCGCTCCACCCTGGCCGCGTAAGTAACTAGAGAGAACAACAAACAAACCCGCCCACATTTAGGCGATAAAGGGAAGCAATCACCCCTCTTCCAGAAGGGACCGTGAATAAAATAAAAAAAAAGCGGCGACACGGGAAGAAAACTAAGCAGAGCAGTTGGCAGACCGACCACCCAGCCGAGCCAAAATCCCAAAAGATCATCTGTCGAATCAAAGCACAAGTGCGAAAGACCCCTTGTATGCGCCTCACAGCCTATCCAGATAATCCCCCTCCGCGAGGACTCGGAAGGACTATGAAGGGAAACGGGGCGCGGACTGCGTAATAAGCAACAATAAGAGCAAACATGCCTTCACCCGAGACCTACCGCCAACGTGAGGATACTGAAAGCGAAAGGAGGATGGCAATCAGCTAAGAAGTTTGGGCTATCACTCGGAAGGGCCTTGGCTAGCAAAGGAGGATGAAGGAGAAAAAGACGGGAGGGATCCAAGAGAAGATGAAAATTAACGGTTGCCACGCCAAACCACAAAACAAAAAACCCAAAAAAAAACCCAGAAGAACCACAACATAACTTTCACCCCCAAAACAAGTGAAAAACAACCTATACACCAAAAAAAACCCGAGCAGCACACACACAAAAACGAGCAAAAACAAAAAAAACTTCGCACGAACACAAACAAAAAAAAAAGTAACCCCCAAAAACAACTATGTTTACTCACAAAGGAAGAACAGGCGGGAAATGATATTACGTTGTCCTTTCACTCTCCCTTCGGCGCCTTGATAGAGACGGCGCTCCTGGACAAACGTACGAGTACCCTTCTTTGTGCTAAGAGATACAAGAGATCTCGACGTTCCTCCTGAATCGATAGGAAGATGAAGGCTGCACACCATGGTTTGTCCCTGTTCCAATGTCAACAATCGTCTTTGAATCATTACCTACAGGTACCTTTCCAAAAAAAGTTTTCACAAAACTGCGTGTGGAAATTCATGCAAAAACATGGACCAGGTTAACCAGTCTCGATCTAAGATGATGATGAACTTGAAGACTAAATAGTAATAGTTAATAGAGAGGTCGATATCATCTACTGCCAACAAGTGTTTCGGCCACATTTTGGTGATGATGAGAATAATGATAATGGAAATTGGTTTTCTGTTACGGAATTTCACACTTACACTTGTAAAGAAGATATGTGATAGATTAGTTATTAGCTCTATGCCTACGAATTTTTAGACAAATGTCCCACTAAATCATTTTAATTCGAATAGATTTCTAATTGCTGAATTATAGAAAATGGACACCTCATATGGTTCATTTTTAAGGCAGACAGTGTGGGCCATTTTATAAGAATCAAGGTGTCTCAAAACTGTAAACCACATCTTATGTATGTCTTATGTTACAATTATAAAAAAAATGTCATTTTGGCCCAATGTCGGTCCAGAAGAAAATTTGTAACTTTTGAACATAGGGGAATGGCCCCCAGCCATATTGGATTTTAGAGGGTAAGGATGATATCTCAATCACTAAAACCCATTTTAATGGTTTTGTAATGCTTTAGAATTAGTAGAAAGGGACACATGTTGTTTTCTTTTGGCACATCCGGTACCGGAGATTACTAGAAATTTGTACTTTCCAAAATGGCGGATGGCCAGCCATATTGGATTTAGAGTCAAGATGATATCTCAACTTCTATAAAACTGATTTTAATGGATTGTGTTATGCTGAAATTAGTAGGGAAGAGACATCTTGTTTGTCCTTTTAGCTCATTTATTGCCAGAGAATGAGGATTTATGTTTTTCAAAATGGAGGATGGCGGCCATTTTTGGTTATGTCATAGTTTGAACACTATCTGGGACTTCGATTGGGGGGTGGAGAAACGGTGGAGAGAGGGGGAGCGGGCACTGGGAAGAGACAAGAAAAGGGTCCAAGTAGAGGGATGTAAAAAACCTTATGTTTGCAATTTTTTTGGGGTCATGTGATATCTTTTACGGGACTAGCCTACTCTAAACATAAAAAAAAAACGCCGTTCAGGGGTAGAAATTCGTAGCTGTGTGCGAGAATCCAGTCTTGATACCCAAAACAAATTTTGGGGGAATTTTTTATTTTTTTTATTTTTTTTAAGTTCTGAAGTTTATGAGAATCAACATTGATCACGCAAATCAATTTACGAGATTCTTTGCGAGAGAGGAAGGAATGATTTTAGGGTTCTCGCCGAAATTTTCTAGCCCTGCCGTTTTTGTTTTAGTGGTTAACCATCAATATTAGCACAGTACTGAAGAGGGCTTTGCAAGACAGGGATGAATTGCGCTGGTCAAGCCAAAACCGCAGGTTTGTTTCAAACGGTACTTGATGGGGTGGATGTGCAAGTGCCAGGCTCTCATATCAAGTAGAGAACACCAATACACATAAATCGGGAACAACCACCTTTAATGAATCTAAAACATTTAAAAAAAAACGGACAAAAAAAACAAAATAATAGTGCCAAGGGTCACCATGTACACAAAGCTATGGGCCTTTAACAGAAGGTAAATTATGTAGAATGTGGCTCGTTTGCCCTACAGATCCTGGGGGGGGGGGCCTTAAACGGGTAATTCTGGTAACTACCCACGTTACAAAAACACGCGAGACCTGGGCAGGTCTAGAGACTTGCAATATAGGGTATCAAATTCAAACGTATTTCTCTGTCAGTGCCAACAAGGGTATCAAATTTTGACTTTTCCGTTTCAGGTAGAGTATAAAACAGCGAAAACTGTTAGAATGTGATTTTTGGGTTGATATCATTCAAGATAAACAGAGTTTCCTTTCTAAAATTTTTAGTACTTCCCTGGTAATGTTACAAATGAGTTGATATCATCACATGTTGCTGTTTGCAGAAATGCAAGTCATGATGTTGGCGGCACTTTTTTTTACCAGACCTTGGATCTCTTTGAATTGGGGTGGTCCTTGGCGCTACAAGTTGAAACATAGTAGATTCGCTTGTGGTTATCACAGTCCAGCTTGCCGCAATCTCTGAAACAAAGAAAGGATATGAATAAAAGTTTGAAGGTTGGTTTTACAAGGGATTCATGCTAGAGATGTCAACAAGCAAACAGCAATTAGGAGGTTTACATGGAAATCACGGAGGTTTCAACCAAAAAGGGGGAAAGGCACCAAGGTTTTAAGAAGAATGTAGTGAAACCTAATGGGTACAAAAACTTCTGAATCAGGGAGGTTTTGGCCAAATTTTTGCAGGATCAGGGGGGTAAGGTCAGATTGATTGGCCATCCCTGTGTAACAACATGTACGGCAATATAGAAAATTAGCATATAGATAAATACCCAGTAAACATGATATAGATTCTATGGCGTTAAATGCTCACAAGAAATATTGCGCGGAAGGCCTGTATGGAAGACCACTGTGGTTGAAAAAGTTTTGCACCTGCACAAAAGTCACACCCATAAAATTAATCCTATATGTTAACTTCATCGGCGGGATAAAATGCGATCAACTATGGCAAATCAGGTCTTTGGAAAGGAAATCTGATAAAAGGTGATACCTCATTGAGCCAAGGTCCCCTGTCAATTATTCGGGTATAGTTTGTGTGCATTTGATTGACGCGGGAGTCTGGTGTGCGTTTTTGTATACTTAGTGCTTGAACCTTTTGTGGTAAGTAGGTCGATGGCGTGGTAGGACCCCAAAATAGCATGAGAATGAGGCTAAATTTGAATCTTTATAAAGTTTCTAGAGTCGCAGGGATTTTTGAATTTTTGCCGCAAAATTGAATTTCAAAAATGCATTTATTCTCCAACATTTCTTCAATGAACTAAAAGTTCGCAGAACAAAATTGATGTAAAAATGAGGTGTCTTCTTGCAGTATGGTAAGAATGAAGGAATTCATCAAGCAGTTGAGGAATCAATCAGGCATATTAATGCCGATTTAGGGGATTTTTTCCAAAAGAGGTACACGGAGTCGGAACCTCCAAAAATCCCAAAACTTAGTATCGAACAATAGGCCATCCTTCCCCCTGGCAGTTGGTATATCTTTGGGGATCATGTTGATGCTATCAGCCACCTTTAAAGGACCTGGCAGAATTCAGTATGAAGCAGCAGCCAGACGTTTTTAACATCTCTGGCTGGATCATATTTGAGAAACCAGTGTTTGGACACGTTAAGAAGCACCTTACTATATTGCCATCTGAGTTGGACTGGTGGCCAGGACGCGTGTGCAGGCACGTCGGGTGAATGAACTAGCACCCACTCGGCCAGCAGCCAAAGGAGCAGGGAGTATGAAGCACAGAGAGGGAGGATTAATGTAATGGGACTTGGATCTTTGGAGCAAGTCTACGCATGTTTTACACTAGGACCTACTTGTGTTGAAATTCACACACAACAGGGTTTTTTCCCAACGACAATAGATCTGGTCTTTTAAGTAGAGATGGGCTATAGAAGGTAGTGTTTAAGATCACTTCGAACACAAGCTCATTTGATGACTTCAATCATCCTGATCCCACTTTTGAAGAAAAACAAATGAAAAAAAAAAGGGCGAAAACCAGGGTGCCCCATCGAAAAATCCAAAATGGCCGCCAAATTGTCAAAAAATTTGATTTGACACTAACTCAATTATTTTTTGTTCCAATTTGCTTAATTTTGGTTGGCAATACCCATTATTTTGGTTACCAACACTCCGCGGAGGAGTATATATGAGGATTTATTGAAACGGGTCATACTCTATAATGATAAATGGGAATATGTAGTTTTCTTGAAAATGCATGAAAAGTAGTAGTTTTTTGATGTAAAATTGAGCTCTGAGGGCGCGTTCCCATAAAATAAGATCGATGGTGATTTTAACATTCACAAGGCGGTTCTCGAACCACAAGTCTCGCCTGCTGTCGCGGTATAGCGCAAGACAAAGAGCAGCACACCAAGAGGGATTTTGTACAACTGTACAAGTAGAATGTTCCCAAAAGAAGTTGTGCAAGGCAAGCAGATACAGTGGAAGGATTGAAGATATCCCCCCCCCCCTCACCCAACACCCCCCCTCCCCAAATACCTACAACACCCACCCGCTGAGGAACTATTCACCCCATCCCCATCCCCAAAACCCCAGTCCCCAACACCCCACCCCCTCCCAAACACCCGCAACATCCCACCCCCCGCCCCGGCCCACAGACATTCCCCCACTCCCGCGCCCCAGACACCCGCCAAAAGCAAACTCACACCCCTCGTCCCCAGAACACCCCGCAACACCCTTCCCCCACACCCTCACCAAACCCCCTAGACCGCAAACCCCACCCCCTCCCCAACACCCCGCAACAACCCCAATCCCCTCCCCAAACACCCCCAACACCAAACAAAAAACACCCCCAATTGCCTCGTAAACACCCCAACCCTTCACAACACCCCGCAATACAACACCACGCCCCACAACACCCAGCAACAACCACCTGCAACAACACACCCCATCCCAACAACCTAAAGTTAAACACTGGTTGCATAAAAAACACCAACACATCACCAAACACCCAGTTCAAACACCACACACACAGAAAATAACACAAAACAGAAAAAAAAAGAGCAAAAAAAAAAAAGTAACAACCAAAAAAATAAAGAAAAAAAAAAAGTAAAAAGAACCACCAAATAAAAAAAAGAAAGCAAAAATAAAAATATTTTTTGTTTAAACCAAAAAACAGGGAAATCACAAAAAAATAAAAGAATTAAAAAAAAAAAAAAATAAATGACATAAAAAACCAAACAAAAACTACAGACCCCAAAATTACCATAACAAAAAAACTAAAAAATTAAAAAAAAAAAAAAAAAAAAAAAAAAAAAATTCTTTATAAAAAAAATATGCGTTTAAACAAAAAAAAAAGAAAGAAAAAAAAAGAAATAAATTAAAAAACAACGAAAAAAAAAAACTCACTATAAAATTAACCTTATTTTAAAAAAAAAAAAACGCCAAAAATACAAAAAATATAACACGAAAAAAACAAAAAAAACACAAAAAAAAGAAAAAAAAAAAATGACAAAAAAAATAAAACCAGAAAAAACCTAAAAAATTAAAAAAAAAAAAAAAACATACACACAACACAATAACAAAAAACAAATCACAAACACCAAACTACCTCCAAAACACAAACGCAACACCCCAACAACCTACACAGCCACCACCAGAACACCCCACATACACACCAGACCCCCTCCCCAAACAACCAACGCAATAACCCCAACACCCCGCCAACACCCCCACCCCAAACCACCCCGCAACACCCACCACCCCAACACCCCGCAAACACCCCACCCCCTCCCAAACACACCGCAACACCCGACCCCTCCCAACACCCGCAACACCCCTCCCCAAACACCACCGCAACAATCCCCCTACCTTCCCAACACCCCGCCCCCAACACCACCGCAACAAACCCAAACCCTCCCCAACACCCCGCAACACCCCACCACACCCCACCCCCTCCCCAACACACCGACCAACTCCAACCCCCTCCGCACACCCTCCCCAACACCACTGCAAACCCCAACCCCTCCACCACACCCCGCCCGCCGCAACACCCCACCCAAAGGAAAAAAAAAAGATAAAAAAAAAAAAAGCAGAAGAGAATGTGAAAAAGGATGCATGCAAAAGAAAAATAAAAAGAACAGTAAAAACAAGAAAACAACAATACGATAACAACATGAACAAAATCACAAAGAAAAAAGAAACAACAACGCGCCAAACAGCCAGACAATCACCCCCAAAAACAGACACACCAATCAGGGCAAATTGCCCGCGCAAGCCAAACTACACCCGCAGACACGTCAACGACCTTCCGCCTAATCACCCCAACAACTACAAGCTTACAACACCAGCGCCCCCACAGAGCGCCCAAGACTAAAAATAAAAAGAAAAATAACAAAACAAGATCAACAAAAAGAAAACACAAAATATAACGAAAAAAAAATGAAAAAAATAAAAAAAAGAAAAAAAAAAAAATAAAAAAATAAAAGAAAAACATACTAAAAAAAACAAAAAAGATACAGAAAAAACCACACAAAAATCACTAAAAAACAAAAGGCAAAAACAAAAACAAATAACAAAAAAAACTGAAACACCACACCCCCTCCCCAAACACCCCTCACCAACACAACCGAAACAACCCTAACCACCACCGCAACAACCCCACACCTTCCCCACACACCCCACCCCCTCCCCAACACCCCGCAACACCCACCCCCTCCCCAAACACACCGCAACACCCCACCCCCTCCCAACACACCGACAACACCCCACCCCTCCCCAAAACACCGCAACACGCCAACCCCTCCGAAACATACCTCACCAAACAACCACCGCAACAACCCACCCTACCCTATACCCCGCAACACCCCATCCCCTTCCAACCACCACCACAAAACCCAACCCCCTACACCAACACACACAGCAACACCCACCCACTCCCAAACACCCCTCTCTCAACACCCCACCCTCCCCAAACACCCTTGCAACACCCCAATCCCTCCCCAACACCCGCACACCCACCCCCTTAACCATAACCCGCCAACAACCCCAACCCCTCCCCCAACCCCCCTCCCCAACACCCACCCGTCCCACACCCGCCATACCCCAACCGACAAGCGCAAGATACAAGCACACCACAAAACGAAGGTACACAAACAGCAGTAGTGTCTTCACCAAGACCCAATGCTCCGCAACCAATGCACCAGGAAGGATCCCCGACGGATGACAACCACCTGGGCCGACAACTGCTTACCTGGCCCCGAAGGCCCCGCACACCCCAACCCCCTCCCCAAACACAACCACACAACTCACAAGAGCCTAGCCCCCGCCCCATAAACCATCCCCCTCCCCAACAACCCCACCCCCCCTCCCCCAAACACCCAGCCCCCTCACCAACACCCTAGCCCTCTCCCATAACACCCAGCCCCTCCCCAACACACCCCCCAAGTAGTTCCCCTCACCAAACACCCCCCCTCCCAGCCACAAACACCCACCACCACTCACCCACCCCACCACTACCCTACCCCCTCCCAACACCCCGCAAACACTGGACCCCTCCTAAACACCCACCCATCCCCAACCACCCCGCCTGCTCCATGTAACACAGAACTATTGCATATCCAATGTAACCGTTTCAGCGATACAGCAAAGCATATTAATTAGGTCATTGTAAACACAAAATGCCCCTTTAATTGCGCCCACATGCACTTTGACCTAATGATGATTCACACAAACGAGGAATGCCAGACTAGTCTTTCATGTAGTGAAGAAGAAATTGCCTATCCGATGTAACGTTTCAGCGATTTTTTACAGCAATATGCATATTTTAAATTAGCTCACTTTACCTACCCCTAAGCCTCATATATCACTTACTTTCAAATTGGAAACAAGATGCGCACCATAATAGGCTCTTGTGCAGTAGGAATTTTTTGTATCCGATGTTCCGTTTAAAATTTTATAGGCAATACGCGATTTTGCATATTAATTAGGCATTTGCATACCTTAATTGCCCGAAAAAAGTACCCGCCCCCCCCGAATCAATCAGTTCGGAACTCTCAGCCCGATCCCTTCAACCAGTTAATCATTATACGCCTTACGGAACTCCTGAAAACTTGTAAACAAGCCTTGCGGGAAAATTTTCGTAAAAATTATGCAATTAGATAATTAAGTAGCATATTAGCAGATTAGCAGGTGAAAACACGGCCGCGAGCAGACAGACAGACAGACAGACAGACGGACGGAAACGGATTTACGGACAGAAGACAGACAGACAGAAAAAGTGATTACTAAGTCGCTGCCGAAAAAAGTTCAGGCGAGTACAAAAGAAGTAAGAAGTTTATTATGCACACTTGCTGAAAATTTGTCTCGTACATGGTGATTTGCAGTTTTAAACTGTAGGCTATTTAATGAAGTATAAACAATGACCCCTCCATTTGAAACCTAAATAAGAAAGTTTGTTGACACTGTATATTCCATGAGAATGTGTTCATCAAATTTTAAAATTGCTGCCACAGGACACTGGTAGTGTATAACAGCTCGAATATACAGGAAAATGATTTGATGAATTGATGTACACCAATTTGTTGATGGCCCCCACTGGTTAAATTTAAAACTTTGATATGATGTGTACTTTTGGGAAAGCGCAATCCAAGTCCAATTTTAAAAGCTAAAACGGCCAAATATCAAGAAAACCGAAAAGTCGTGGTGAGATGAAACTTGCCACAGCATGAGCTCCTTGCAGGCCACAAAAACATGGGTATTGCTGCAAAAATGAAGGTGATTAAACAAAAGCTTATCAAAGTATGGTTTAAAATATGATTTTGGCCAATATGCGGCCAATTTGGATTTTTCCCTGGGGGCACCCTGTTTGAGCCCCACATATTAAATTTTTTTCTCTAGAAAATGGGATAAGCCTCCAGAAAGTCATCATTCTAGCGGTGTTTCGAGTTGATCTGAGACTATGACCCAAATATGACCCTCTATTTAGCCCCACCTCATTTTAGCAAGGATTTCCATGTGCATGCCAAATCACCTAACGTATTTACTTTTGGGCGCAAATAGCTTACAACAAGATTAAAAGGCTCTTACTGTATTTTGCGGAAACGAAACGAAACCGTTTCGCATTTTAGTTTTTGCGAAACGGTGTCTAAGTGGTGTACACCACAAAAGTATATAACTTTTTGGCAGAGTGACCATTTACGATAGTGTTTTAATAGTGGTGATTAACTGAAAATAACACGTTGCATCGTCACTAACATTGTGATTTGTGTCATTTGTTATTTCAAATGCAATCATATAGCCTAATTGTTCATGCAACACTTATTTGTTATTATTTTCCAGCTCATATAGTTGGCGCTGGCAATGAAAGTGATTATCTACAGGATTAGACTGCAATGTAGTCTATAGTTTGGGTGCAATGAGCCCGTTTCGCATGTTTGTATTTTGCGAAACGGGTGTATAATTTGCACTATCTTCATCTTCGGCCAGTTATCGAACATGAGAGAAAACGCATTCCTGTGTTAAATGGCCAAGGTTCAAATCCCTTTCTTTTGGGTGCTTGCAGTGAGCCCTATAGTGATTTTTTCAAAGTAATCATAAGCCTAATTTGTTAATGACAAACTTAGTTTTTTATATTCTGGTTCCATATAATGGGCTGATGGCAAGCAATGATGATCTGCAGGATTAGACTGCACTGGCGCTATAGTTTGGGTTTTGCCAGGAGGCCCATTCGCATTTTGTATTTTGCGAAATCGGGGTATAATTTTTCACAGGAATTACACAGGGAAAGATTGCAACTATCTTCTTTGTATATTATAGAACATGAGAAAACGCATTTTTACATTTTTATGGTGAATGCAAAGTTCACACCCTAATACTTTGGGTGCAAATGAGCCCTAAATTGATTTTTATCAAATTGTAATCATATAGCTAATTTGTCAAAAAATGCAAAAATATTTTTTATTATTTCTGGCTCATATAGTTGGCTTTGGCAAGCAATGATTATCTGCAGGATTAGACTGCACTGGCGGCTATAGTTTGGGTGCAGTGAGCCCATTTCGCATTTTTGTATTTTGCGAAACGGGCGTATAATTTTTCACAGGAATTAGGTTTGCACTATCTTTCTTTGTCATATTATAAAACATGAGAAAATGCATCGCCATGGTAAATGCAAGGTTCACATCCCTATACTTTTGGTGCCAGTGAGGCCTATAGTGATTTTTCAAATGTAATCATAGAGCTAATTTAAATTATTTTTTTTATGTGACCCACTCATCTATTAATGACATCAACAAATATGAGTAAACACTGAAAACCTGGACCATTTTACAACATTTTATGGCTATTAAAACATCATTTATAAGGTGTTAAATAGCATTTTGCCGGCCATTTTGAAAAGCGCCCTCAATAAGGCATCAGTTAAGTGGTGAATGTGAACGCTCTATACATGAGACCTAAACAAAAATAGAAACTACAAAACTGGGGCCATTCACCCATATTGTGGCTATGAAAAGACCGTTATATGGTGTTAAATGGCATTTTGGTGGCCATTTTGAAAATGCCTTAGCGAAAAAAGTGCCAGGGTAGCAAAAGTCTACCATCACTTTTTTTATGTATGATGGTCTAGAGTACATCGGCTTTGAAAGACGCAGTGGCGTTATCAGGCTGCCCGCTCTGAGGGGGCAAATTTCCCAGTTTTGGGAAATTTTCCCGCTCAGAGGGGGTCAAAAGGCCAAATTTTTTCCCGGTAGTCAGAAGGGCTAAAAAAAAAGACGCGCCTTGATTTAGCATGATTTTTTCAATTTTTTCCAGGACAGAGTCGTAAGGGGGAATGCCCCCCCCCCTTTCCCCCGCTGTTACGCCAATGGTGAGAGGAACTTAGGGAACATTTCCTCATGCGTACGGGGACACACCCAGCCAACAGACTAATGAGGACACGACTTTGTTTGGGACTTCTTGAGAACCTATTTGCCAAACCTTACCTCACGCAGAATTTCTGACCAAATCACGGATGACAGTCTTCATGCACATTTTTGTGTTTTGTGAAAAAACCCAAACAAACAAACATACATTCTATTGATTTCGTGTACAAAACTTTAAGCTCATGGAGTCTCCCCTTGCCGCCAGACATCCAAATACATTTTAATTTGGTGGAGGTTATTATTTTGACAAGTTGCACACTATAACCAAGTAGGGACAAGAAAAGTGATTACACGAGGCCTTATTGTGTTTCTGACTCTATTTACCTTAGTTCGTGTTTTGTTTGAAAAGGGTAGTAAATTAAAAATCATTTATGATTTCGCGAAAAAAGGGGTACATTTTTGCCCTAAAAATTCGCGATTTTGCACAAAAAAAGGGTGTTTTTAAAACCAAAAAAACGCAAAAAGGGGACAGAATGGCATGAGAGCACCATGCATATGATGGTAAAACTAAA
>JAMKCH010001925.1:0-38997 GCA_023653785.1 Ophioderma brevispina
TAGCGCGTATCAGAAAGTTATCAAACCGGGCAATCAATTATCTGGTAGTATTTCTGCTATTTACAGCTGTGGGTATGAACAGCGCCGCGCTCGTCCGGTTGCACAACTCCCGCGTTCATGGAAAGTTATGGCCACAAGTTCCCGGATGTAACAAGTTCGGGCAAAGTTACTCTGGTTATTTACCCTACGCTACGATACGGGTTGTACTCTCTCAGGCCTACAAACTTGTGAGTACAGCTTACAGTGTAATGGCACAATATTCTAACACATAATTATCTTCAGTGTTATGGGAATTACACCTAATTTTCTGCTCTTAAGTGTACTTTTACCCGGCCTACTTGCACACAAGTTCAGACTTGAGCTTGGCTTCGGTTTCCAGCGACGAACTGTTGATGCGAGTTACGCACACGTTGTACCCAGTCTCACCAGCTGTAATCGTTAATCGCTTGTGTAATATGGCTCTTAATTCACTGTTACATATCTTTGGAGAACTGACACCATGTCACGATAAGTGGTTTCTTACTATCGAGTCTAGACAGTGAATATAATCAGATCAAAGACCGTGTACGTACAAGCGTGTTTTATTACTGAGCCACCATTATCAGATCTCCTCGAGCCCACGGGCTGCTCTTAAGCAGCCAATCCTAAGCAGCCAATATGGGTTGCCAGTTATAGCATGTTGCCTAACTTAGTAGCGCTTAATTCAAATCTGACAACAATATACTACAGGTATGTAGTGAAAAGTGAGTAAATCTGTTGTTAGGTGGTACAGGTGGGCTGTACTTATTCAACAAAAGCGTGTGTAGAAATTTCCTTTTCTGCACCCGCCAAAGCACCCCTGCTGCGCCACTGCAGCAACCAAAAAGATTATTTGCACATTTAAGTTCAATAGCTGAATGATTATAGATCCTTCTTTGACACGAAGTTACAGGTTTTAATATTGAACTCAATGTTCCATGAACAAGTTTTATGAACGTAGGAAGATTTGAGGTGTTCTGGGAATAGACATATCATTGAATATTTAGATTGGACTGATGGAGCAATTACAAGGTACTTTTGCAAGTAAACACCCCAAAAAAGTAACTCCCCACTCCTGAAATTTGTCTGTCACGTTCAAACGATACCTCGTATTATACATTATGGGATATAATTGGAAGCAGTGTTTATTTACGCGTATTTTGACACCTCATTTGTGTCGATCGGCTGAGTATTGTTCAAGTTATGCCAACTTGACCGAACCAACCCCATGATTTAAAAGTTGCTTTCCAAATTGGAAAGAGTATGATTATGGAAGTCAATGCAATCCACCTCTTCTCTGAATGACTAATTCTCCTTCTCTATAAAGGTTCTGATGGGTGCCTGAAGAACCTTTTTTATATAATTTATGAACCATTTATCCATATTCACCTGAATGACAGATTTACAACTTTTTTTCGAAGGGTGCATATAACGATCAATTATTGTTGTCAGAGGAAACGGCCTATAATTAGCAAAATTGGTTAAAATACGGAAATTGAGTTGGTCAACTTTAAATACCATTACGCAAAAACTATAAAATGGAAACACTTTTCTTCTCAGGTGTATGTAGCAAATATATAGAGGCAAATATTGGGAAAATATGAAGGAAAAATATTGATAGCTTCATGGACAATTTTCATTTATATTCAGCCAGTAAGGCAAAAAATAGCAAAAAAGTTGAAAAAATCATCACTTTTTGGCCTATAACTAGCTACTGCTTCAATTTAACAGCCCAAATTTGATATCATCGAATAGATAATTTTATTCTCTTTAAAATGATACCCAATTTGTTATGTTTACTCTTTATATGTGATCAGTAGCGCTAAGAATAGCTATATTGGTGAAGAACATGCAAATTTAGAGGTCATTGACCTCTGACGTCACGTTCCACCGCTCGCGACACTTAAGACTTTGTTTTTCAGATGGCCCAAGTAATGGCCTATACAAATATCATAACAAGACACCTGGTAAAAAATCAGGATTAAATTGCTGGTATCTCCCGGTCTAATATCCTAAAGTAACAAATTAATAATAATGTAAAAAGTTTATTTGAAAAGACCATGTATATTTTTAACACATTAACGATTAGCTTATTTGAACAAGGAGTATTTCGACTAAGAGCCTCTGAGACGCATTCACATTTAACTCGTCTCTATTAAAAACATGCAATCCTCTGAGGTTCGTACACAATGTGCACAAAAAACCTACCTTTCCTCGTATAAGTTTCATACGTTAATTAAGTTGGTGCAAAATTGAAAGGTTACTACAAATTTGGCAGATTTTGACACTTTAAGAATTGCATATCAGTAAAGTTCGTCCACAAAATAGCATTTAAATAGTCAACTAATTACAATGTTCCAAACATAGTTGCGGGAATAATATTTTTTTTGCTGGAAACGGTATTCTTCCTTCTGGTTGCTATATGTTGCAACCAGTAATTAAACATAAGAATTCTAAAAAAACGTAATAATGTACAAAGACAGACATATAAGGGAACTATTTTTTAGGTAGCATGATTGTATTGTGTGAAGTGTAATGGTTTGTGTTTCACGCAATCCATTTATCGAGCTGCAAAGCTGCATGCATTATATTGATGCGCTTTCGTGAATGTGGCAATCACCAAGACCATCACTTCACTACTGATTCTTGTCAAAGACAGCTGTTTCCACGTATATTTATATTGTCTTGTAAGTGAAGCCGCTCTTGTTTCTATCTGATGTCTTTGCAATGATATCACTGTTCATCATCGCGTGTTCAATCCGCCATATTGGAATGTCGAATATGGTGTCCTGGCTTCTCTTTCATTTCCGATTCATGTCAATTTTCATATTAGCGCGGTATAACTTATTAAAATAACAGCATTTTTTTCTCAATACCGTACTAATTACGTGACAAACTTAAGCAGAAAAAAATATGTCTCACTGTTTGATAGATTTGAAGAAATCTAGTCTTGCTCAGTCATCAATCAACTTTGAACGAGGATAATCGGTTTTACATTAACGTAATTCTTTGAATATACAGTTTGTTCTTAAGAATACCAAGGGATACTAATTGAATAATTCAATAAACTGATTGTGGGCATATAGTAATGTAGGGAATTAGATGGTATTTGAGATTAACAAAGACGCTATCAAAATTAGATCCAACACAAGTGTTGTACTTTTGTCATCGCGGAAGAGTTGGATAGCTTCCAATTACTGATGATAATACCATCGTATGTCTTAATAATAAATGATATTATATCACCAATAGTCCACGTCATTCGATCTGTTTCGTGTGCATATACACCGAAGTCTTGCTATTTTGGAGTGAAAATTATTTACACGTTCAGAACTTATACGAAACGAAAGAAAACAGATTATATGGCTCTTTCTCTTTCTTAGTGTCTCTTTGGAGTAAATCCAGATTGAATGAGGGCAGAGATCGGTCAGAAGTATTTTGTGGGAATTTGTGCGGATAGGAGCGACGTGCTATGCAAAAACAAACGTTTTGGGCATATCTGAATGCAGAATATCGCTCGATAGCGCCAACTACTAGTTACTACTACCTCAATGTGATGTTGAAAATAAAAGAAAGTATATGCGTTTAAAGAAGCGAAATGTCGCGATTTTAAATCATTTCATTTGAAATTTAAAAATGACTTTTTTTATCAAAATGTTGTCATTGATTTTAATCCTTGAAGCATTTCTTTCAAGAAATATGTACTTTTTATATCCTAAAACTCCAAGTAAGATATGATATCTAACAATGAAAAGAGTTTAGAATTAGTTTGTCTTTACTTTCTGATGCATTTAATTACATTATAAAAATAAATGCCATTTTAAATGAATAAGCTAAATTAAAGAAATCTGTTTCGAACCACTCCAAAGTTATATTGTCAATGGCTTAATTAACTTCAGGTTCATTTACACATATTATTTTTTTAGGAATAAAGTAAATATCAACTTGAGAGCAATAATTTTTTATTAAGGTATAGCAACTATATCTGCAATTGCATATGAGAACACCGATTAGCCATTTTATCAAGAAATCGATGGTGCCGATTTTTCTGATCATTTGTCTTTGACCATTAGAAGATTTGTTAACAACGGCGAAATCCCAGATAGTGACCAATACCGCTGCAGTTTAAGATTTCTTAAAACCTAAAAATGTCCATATGTCTGTATTATATTTAATTGTGTCATCCAGAAATTATCATAAAAGTATAAATTAAAGTATGAGACATGTTTTGAGCACTATGTTTATATGCATATGTCTTATTTATTAACAGGCTTAAAATTCAAGATGTTTGTCAATTGACAAGAAATATATGATAATTTTGTAGGTTTAAAGAACTTAAACGGTCGTATTGGCTGCCATCTTGGCCTCAAAGCAAGATAATATTAAATATATGCTTGACAAGTCTTTAGGGATATACGTTGATCTTAAAACAACATTACGTGGTTTGTCTAGTCAAACTATGAATTTATTCACAACTTTGCCGTTTTGTTGGAACTTTTGGGGAAATTTTGGGCAGCCATACTGGATCTGAATAAAGATAATGTTTGGTAAGAGTTTCTGATGACCTTGGAAAATATTTGTGTTTTTTCTTATATTAATTATCATTGTGGCCCAATAATCTACTACTTCAATAATTTTCAAATTGGCAGCGTCTTAAATATAGTTGGAGTGCTTCATTTTTTAAAATTATTTTTAAAAAAAATATAAAAAATGAAGCACTCCAACTTGTTAAAACATCAATATGTTAAAACATCTTGATTGTTTAACAGAATGATAAAAGGAAGCTTACCAGTTGATATGATTGAGTCCGGGTGAATTTCAATGTTTAATTATGACATCATACTTAATTTGCATGTAAAATGGTGAACACACGCTCGAAAAAAAATTGGCAGCATCATTTTTGGCTCAATCATTTCATCATCCCGTAGAGAACGGAAAAAATAAATGTTCAAATCCCACGGGAATGCATATAGCCCCCACTAAAAGTGTCAGAACTGCGATGTTTTAAATTTGATTTTAAAGTTAATTGTGCAATATTTGACACAGATACACTAATCTTTTTAGTTAGAGAAAGATTAAAATATGTATGTTATTATAAATTATATTGTATTACTTGGCAATGGAAATAGATCTAATTTCATATTTAGCAAACTCTGATCACGCTGCTTTGCATGGGTTATATACATTAGTGTTAAACGCTATCCCAAATGGGTGGCTGGATGCCGTGCCGTAGACTGTATAGAAGTCAAACATTTAGTCGTTGGTGTACGGCTGGATCGACTCCTTAGCGTGATATGACTGTATAGAAAATTAATATTTATATATTTTGTTGATTGATGTTTTCCGGCTGGAAAAAATAAACGGTGACCTCGGGAGATGAAATGATACTTGGGCCCTGGATATGGAGGTAGATCGGACTTTTGTAATTGATATAAAACAGAAAGGTAAAATCAAGCGTCACTTGTCATACTGGTCTGAAAAGACGGCTGCAAAGTTACGCCGTTACACGCCATTCATATTACATTAGGTTTGTGGTTAAGTCAGAAGTCATGGATACGTTTTCGAGGTTATGACTAGTTATTAGACGAATACTTAACTGCATAAGGAGTTGTACTCAAGTTAGAAGGGGGTCTTCTAGGGACCTATATGCTAAATAAAACCACTTTCCAAAGTATTTTTAGACGAAATTCACCACATGGTAAAAGACTTCTAAGATATCAACATTAAAAAAAGTTTGTTCAGTTAAAAAGATTAATTTTAACGATGTGCCAAAAGGTATACTAATTAGTTTCTGCGTTTTCTTCTGTGCTGATTTATCCAGACTTGTGGGGATTGCTTTAATTGCTAAAGCACGAACTATGCCAATTCTATTAAGTAGAAAAATAAATATCTCGAGCAATTTTGTATTTTTAGGGATACTTGGTTTTAATGTGTGATTTACTGATATATGATAAAATATATAAAAATTATGTAAATAATAGCCTTCTATACTTTCCAAGAACTTTTTGATTGTTTATTTACTTTGTTTATGTGATTAGGTGTATGCATTATGAAAATCAGAATGGTAATTAACGCAAAAACGAAGCGATGGATTTTAATTGTTTTGGCGTCAATGCAAATGCGACTAAAATAAAATAAAAAAAGCAAACATATTGAAAATCAGATGGAAAATGTGTTTAAAATATATTTGCAAATAAAAAAATAGTATAGAATTACGTTGCAATTCTTTTCAACATTGCATTGACTCATATCATGTCATATATTAATAGTCCCGAGTGACGAGTACGTGAAACAAGTGAAATCAAGATAATATTGTGCAAGTCTTGATTGTCGCAGGAATACTTAAAGACACTATCAGTGATTTGCCAAATCAGAAAATCGAAAAAATCATCAAAAATCAGATTTTTGCATGTATGTAACAAGCACAGGTATCCTAACATACCCTGCAAATGATAAGACCAGAAGCAACCTAATAAGGACAGAATCGGAAATTTTAGTCATTACTGTCCGTTCGGACACTTACTACAACACGTAATTGAATGGGGAATCGTATCTTGGAACACTGCCGTTTTCTTCTTTTTCTGTCAATTCTACAGCTGGAAAGGGTAACTTATGAGTATTCTACAGACTTATCCTTCACTTTGAAGCTATTCCTGCAAATTTCAAATATTTTTCAAATCACTGATAGTGTCTTTAAGAGTGTGGGTCCACTGGTATATGAAATAAGTAGGATTATTACCAGATGGAAGAGCTTGAATTGTCAGCAACTTTGTCAAAACTGCTACAAATCACATACCGTCAAAATTGCAGTTCCTTCAATATTCCCTATTTCTGCAAGAGTAAGAGTTTACTCAATTGTTGCGTTGTTCCTTCTTTTACTAACCAATGAGCAATCTTTTAGCGTGTGTAATATTTGAATTAATTCATATCTTCAGTAGATATGCCTAACAAAGAGCATGAATTATCAGCCACTTTGTCAAAGCTGCTAGTCATTTGAGTAAGATTTTTTTCAACTTGTTGCGTTGTTCCTTTTTATTCAACATTGAGCAATCTTTCAGAGTATGTTTATAATTGAAATAATTCATATCTTCAGTAGATACAGTATCTCTTGAAGAACTAAACAAAGTACATTGGAACTGAGGTCAAATGGCGTCAATGACCTTAAGTTTGCCCCATCTCCGCGAACTGTAATCTTTGCTTCTAATGTTAACGCCTTACACTAAAGAACTTTGATAGCGTCAGACCAATCTGCAGCACTGAATTAAGGCATAGAGGGTGACAGACCATACGTATTTTCGATCTGATATAAACTCAACTCTAAGAAGTTAATTGAAAATGCTGTAGCATTCCAAGGCGGGTGCTAACCCTAACCGTGGGGTCATAATTCCACAAACGATCCCTCTAGACAATGTAGATAAGATACCTCGTCCATCAATTAAAATTTATGCATAGTTTCAAATACCTCTTGTAAAACTCTCAAGAGAAGGCAACAGGGGCCATTTATTAAGCCGTGTAAATGACTTGAGTGACTCCTTGTTTCGTCGGTCCATACCAAGTGTGGTATGGCTTTCCAGTACCAGATAAGTTATTTGCATTAATTGGACATTATCGTTTCATTCTGTTAACGTCAGTTTACGGCCACGAACTTTGTCCCTGTTTTGACATTTTGATAGACCTTCCAAAGTGACTTTCTAAATGTTGAAAAAAGGGACACAGATTATAACATACCTATTTACAAAAATTGTTGTGTAGACTAATAGTAATATTCATCGTAGACTAGCATGGATGTTATAGAGAAATTTTGAGATGTTTGTGGTCTGCAAACAAGTCAAGAGCGCGGTTCAAATTAAGTGCATTTGGGGTCTTTGAGCTAATTAAATCGGTAAAAATTGAAAACAGTCGGGATACCTAAACCCTCACGGGGTGATGTAGTAAGTGAGCAGAGACGTAATCTATCAACTTCCCTGCGAATGCATTAGGCCCTCCTCTCTCTTCTTCCCCTTTGCTCCATAATAATAAACTTAATGTCCAAACAAAATGAAATAAAGTTAAGCGAGTTCGTTCTTTTAATTGTTACCCATCATCAATCGCAGTACATCAAGTGCAAGTAACTCAAACATACCGAAACATTTTCGCTACTAGAGTCCCTGTGGTGCTTTCCGTGTAATCCAGGGTTTGTTTGCGCATTTTTAAATTTTAGCCTTCATCAATCTGCTGCTATTTTTACCCGTTGCCAGCGGGTTCTATCAAAAACTTATAATGCGACGGTGATTAGTATTTCTGACAACTTTGGTGCCAGCTTGGGTCCCAGGTCGATTAGTATTTTAAGATAGAATGAGACTGTGGTAGGAAGATTTAATCCTCCGTTCTAAAAATATCATCTCGCTTTTCCTGCACACTCTTTCAATTATTTATCCTAAACACTATACATTGACAGAAGACAATTATTAAAATCGTTATACATGAACGGTGAAATGAAAAAAGAAGCAAGAATGAAACTTATAACCTTCTGTGCCATACACCATGCGATAGCCCCATTGCTTACCTCCTATGTACAAGAATCTTTGACCTACTAATTCTCAAAAAATATTATTTTCCAAAATTACCCAAGTTTTTAAGCTTTTAAAATAAATGTTTCAAGAGAGAGGTCCACACACCAAAATATGTGAGTAGGAGGCTAGGAGCATTGAAGTTCTGGCTCAATTAGGAATGTATTTTTATATCAGTGAATCTCTTTGTTTCTTTAAAGATGTATTAAAATATGCCCTATTTTGAATCACTTAATCTTCATGGAAAAATTAATATAAGAGAAGTGGTCAGTTGCAGTCTAAATCAAGAGCTCTTGTCTAAATCTTTCCAAGCAAAATATTAGTCATTATTTTAGTAATAATAGTAATAAATAATACTATATTTTCGTTTTATTACGTTTAGCACGAGGGTTGAGGAGATCTTTCAACTGTCTTGTTTGATGTACATCATCTGTTAGACTGTAGGTGATAAGTACAGCACCGAATTTGCGTTATGAACGTTGTGGGCTAACCCGTCTATATTGTGAAGGTAATATTTTACTGGGCAAATTAACAAATCTAATGCCTGACAGCTTTGCTTAGGTAGATTTTAGAAATACCAATGTTGGTGACTTAATGTCTGAAATACACTATGAGACAGAGTTTGACAGTGAAAATGACATACGTATTTTCATTCGCCTTCACAAAAAAGTTGGAATCCTTTTTACCATTCGATTAAGTGTCCCGCAAAATGACATTTGAAATATGAACACCTTATTGTTCAAAACAAATTTTAAACAATACTAAAGTTGTTTGTGTTTATAATGGTCTCGTAATCAGCATCCTTTCTGACCTTGAAGAGCAACAACATGAGTAGTGAATGTGGTATGACGTACACGGGTACTTAAAATGGACACTACCAGAAGGTAAGGGCACGAGACGGCTTGCAAGAATCTATGCCTATAGGGCTTGGGACGCTAGATCGAGAATCCATGTCACTGTTCCGAAAATTCAGCTTGAAAGAACGCTATAGCAACTAGCGTGGCTAATTGCACTCTTACAACCACAGCCCAGACAAACGGTTGTTCGTGTAGTTTTGCCAAGCTTAAGACAAAGAACAATAATCAGGTTTATATGGGTGCACTGTCAAGGATTGATTTCTTTTTGCGTGCAATTTACCACATAGGGTTTTGTGTCATCTTTCTTTTTACATCATCATGTGAAATCCAATTTTCGCTGTGATGAGCTTGCAAAAATACTTGTTTTGATGTGGAAGCGTGTATTTGTTTGCGTGCATGCATGTATGTGATGAAATTATCACTCAAAGCCAAAAATTCAAAGTTAGCAAACTTCATGGTCCCCGATTCCTCGAGTCATATAACTTGCACATCACTGAATACCATTTGTGCATGTACGAAATGACCCCTAGTAAAACGTCCATTTTTTCGCTAACGAAGAAAACTCGACGCTCAAAATGGGTTTCACCATGGAACTCTAGACTTCTGCATCCCGTTCGGGTAGAACAATCCATGGCTAACTGACCACTGCTTAATTAATGGACAGAGAAGACTACTTTTGAGTTTGAAAACCCTATTCGAACTTTTTTTGTGGTCAAAAATATTCCTATGAAAATTAGTATTATATTTTCTCAATAAAAGTTCTCACAGACTTTCCTTGCAAATTAATAATGTCATTAGAAAGTTTCTGAATGTCTAGATGAAAACAAGCTTTTTTAAAAAAAATTGCTTGTGCCAAACCCGAGTTATACTCATTTGAATAAAACCACCCATTTTCCTGACTATACCCATCTGGGTAACTTGCATCAGTTTCTATTTACACCAAATTAATGATGATACATTAATAAAACAGCCTCCATCTTGAACAAACATAATTGAAGAAACAATTTGCTAAAAATAGTTACATTACAATGCTGGATGAATAAAAAGATGAACTTAATTATCGTTTGATTTATGATTCTTGAATATGAGTATAAAAGCAAAAACTTTCATTTTGACAATTAAAAGTTACAAAACCAAATGGATAGCTGTCTTTGTTTGCGCTCGTTTATTGATTGGCGTGGAATAGAACTGATGCAAGTATCCAGATATGCACAGTCTGGAAAATGGGTGATTTTATTCAAATGAGTAGGTTTGCCATGTGTTAAATTAAAAACGTCTGTTAATAATTTAGACCTCTTTGCAATGATGTGTTAATTTTGATTAGATTTTTTACTAAACCACGATAAAAATGACTAAACTTCTTTTTGAATCAGCCTGTATTTTATGAATGCCTGTGAATGTAAGACGGGAATGCAGAGAGAGTTACATGTTGACAAAGCTCCGTCAAGCATATCCCTGTTATCTGCCCACCACGACCATCTCTTAAAGATTTGAAATTCTTCTGAGGACAGTGGTTGTTTTATACAAATGTCGCTGTCCACCAAAAGGTAGTGTCGGTCTAAACTTAGTCAACCACCATGGTGGGTGATACGTCATTCTTGGTTGCCATCACCTCGGCGGTTTTACTCTAGTTGTATCATAAGGGTCATCATTGCTTTGCACGCAATTGTCTACCACACTGGTGTAGGTGTAGGAATTGCATTAGTGTCCTGGGGTCCGTTCGCCAAACCAATACGTAACCCTACGTGTATACTATAACTCAGCGTAGTCTACATCTTTTGTATAGTAATTCACAGTTGCTTGGATAAATTGGCCACAGGGGTGACATAGTATGCACGTAAATTTACGAGAGAGTTTCGCAAACGAGCCCATACGTAATCAGGAGAGTGGAAACGTGTACCAACGTAATAAATAAAAACCTATTAAAATAAACCAGTGGTTTGGGTAAAAAATCCAAGTTGGTTCCGCTTTGGGGAAAGTTCCCCATTTCACAAAACCTAAGTTTCGATCTGACAAATGCACCTCTCCGTTTAGCGATTACGCTACGGTAAATCTTAGTGGACTAATTTATCAAAATCACTGTGTAACTAGTAACTATAAAAGGTCTATTATGTAGGACATACGCATGAGTTAGTATGCACGTAGGGTTACACATGAGTTTGGTGAACGGACCCCTGGTGACAACTAACTGCAGTATTTTAGGGACGTATTAGCCGGCGAAGACCAGAGTGCACATTTGAAAAAAAAGTTTTGTGGGGAAATCGGGAAGAGAAAGGCAGATATTCTTGATAAATTAGCATTAGTCACCCTTTCCCCTGCAGATTGGGACATGTTTGCCTGTGACTGATCGGAATATCTTTACACTGACCGGGATCTTGTCCTCTCAAACGACCAGGCAGCTTACGCCTCTGGTAGCATTTGTACTTCATTGTCTAAGTTAAGAATCAAATGATTTGAAGTAGCACGAGACCTTAGAAAGGCGAGTACGGTAGTTTTAGATGACTCCTGGGTCGTTTTGAGAGGATGTTTAGTTTCAAGCATTTTAACCTAAAATGTCAAAATCTTTTTATATTTTGTACTATGTTCCAAAGATCAATTTTATCCAATATGGTAGTTTGATCCACACAAAGGGCACTGACTAGAATCAATTCTGCGCCAGGAGAATTAGATCTTTAATTAGATATATCCTGGGGCCTTTTCGTTGACAACGTGCTCTATGTATTTGGAATACAGTAGAACTGGGGCGCTCTTCACACGCGATCTTGCTGAGGCGTATCAATGGCTTACAACCCCTGCTGCCCCGGGGCTCTATACTTCCCTGGATTCAAAGATCATGACGTAGTTATAGACCTTCAGAAAACGACTGTCAAGTTCAGAGCAGTGTCGACAGATCATCTTTAATTAAACAAACAAATCAAATAAACAGTAATCAGATCCTTCTTAAGGGGCGTTCTTTTGAACTGCTTGGTATGGTAAAAATATTCAAAATACTTCCGATCATCTCAAACAGTCTAGTGCGTGAAGGGTTTGTCCATTAACTGTACCCGCGCTATCAAAAAAATCTAGTGACCATTGCCTTCATTTGGAGCTTAAACTAATTTGGTGCAAAAATGGATTGCCCATATTTAACACTATGTAAAGTGAAAATTTGCTGCCTCGCTTGTATCATGACGCCATTGTGATGTCATTCATACTAGGGATGTTGGTACCTATTTTGGTACTATTGGAAAGACGAGGACTATAGCTATCTATAGCTATAAGTAGTAAAATCATACGCATCAGGCAGTGGCGTAAATTTCTCGTTGTCATGGGGGAGGTGGGGTAGCAATCAAATACATTGTATCTACATAAGCTAAAAGGTTTCTCTTGGTCAATAAACAAATTCATAAGAAATGTATAAATATAATAAAAGTATGTCTCGTACGCGAATCGTCAAAATAAAATAACATTTATCAACCTTTTCTTAAAAAGCGTACATTTACGTACAAATGAGCATTCCCCAATTTCAGAAAGTCTTTCTTAATAACAAATAGGTTGTGGAGAGTTAGCAGATTGTTTTGCAGCAACTACCAAATTGCTGGCACGCTACTTTTTGTTTGTTAAATAACCAAATATATTCAAACAGCTAAACACTGGAAGCTCGTCTTGAAAACGTCCTTTCAAATTTATTGTTATTTAGTTCATCAGACAGGAGCTGGTATCCTTTTTTTTTTTTTTTTTTTTAGACCTTAGAAAGGCGAGTACGGTAGTTTTAGATGACTCCTGGGTCGTTTTGAGAGGATGTTTAGTTTCAAGCATTTTAACCTAAAATGTCAAAATCTTTTTATATTTTGTACTATGTTCCAAAGATCAATTTTATCCAATATGGTAGTTTGATCCACACAAAGGGCACTGACTAGAATCAATTCTGCGCCAGGAGAATTAGATCTTTAATTAGATATATCCTGGGGCCTTTTCGTTGACAACGTGCTCTATGTATTTGGAATACAGTAGAACTGGGGCGCTCTTCACACGCGATCTTGCTGAGGCGTATCAATGGCTTACAACCCCTGCTGCCCCGGGGCTCTATACTTCCCTGGATTCAAAGATCATGACGTAGTTATAGACCTTCAGAAAACGACTGTCAAGTTCAGAGCAGTGTCGACAGATCATCTTTAATTAAACAAACAAATCAAATAAACAGTAATCAGATCCTTCTTAAGGGGCGTTCTTTTGAACTGCTTGGTATGGTAAAAATATTCAAAATACTTCCGATCATCTCAAACAGTCTAGTGCGTGAAGGGTTTGTCCATTAACTGTACCCGCGCTATCAAAAAAATCTAGTGACCATTGCCTTCATTTGGAGCTTAAACTAATTTGGTGCAAAAATGGATTGCCCATATTTAACACTATGTAAAGTGAAAATTTGCTGCCTCGCTTGTATCATGACGCCATTGTGATGTCATTCATACTAGGGATGTTGGTACCTATTTTGGTACTATTGGAAAGACGAGGACTATAGCTATCTATAGCTCTAAGTAGTAAAATCATACGCATCAGGCAGTGGCGTAAATTTCTCGTTGTCATGGGGGAGGTGGGGTAGCAATCAAATACATTGTATCAACATAAGCTTAAAGGTTTCTCTTGGTCAATAAACAAATTCATAAGAAATGCATAAATATAATAAAAGTATGTCTCGTACGCGAATCTTCAAAATAAAATAACATTTATCAACCTTTTCTTAAAAAGCGTACATTTACGTACAAATGAGCATTCCCCAATTTCAGAAAGTCTTTCTTAATAACAAATAGGTTGTGGAGAGTTAGCAGATTGTTTTGCAGCAACTACCAAATTGCTGGCACGCTACTTTTTGTTTGTTAAATAACCAAATATATTCAAACAGCTAAACACTGGAAGCTCGTCTTGAAAACGTCCTTTCAAATTTATTGTTATTTAGTTCATCAGACAGGAGCTGGTATCCTTTTTTTTTTTTTTTTTTTTAGACCTTAGAAAGGCGAGTACGGTAGTTTTAGATGACTCCTGGGTCGTTTTGAGAGGATGTTTAGTTTCAAGCATTTTAACCTAAAATGTCAAAATCTTTTTATATTTTGTACTATGTTCCAAAGATCAATTTTATCCAATATGGTAGTTTGATCCACACAAAGGGCACTGACTAGAATCAATTCTGCGCCAGGAGAATTAGATCTTTAATTAGATATATCCTGGGGCCTTTTCGTTGACAACGTGCTCTATGTATTTGGAATACAGTAGAACTGGGGCGCTCTTCACACGCGATCTTGCTGAGGCGTATCAATGGCTTACAACCCCTGCTGCCCCGGGGCTCTATACTTCCCTGGATTCAAAGATCATGACGTAGTTATAGACCTTCAGAAAACGACTGTCAAGTTCAGAGCAGTGTCGACAGATCATCTTTAATTAAACAAACAAATCAAATAAACAGTAATCAGATCCTTCTTAAGGGGCGTTCTTTTGAACTGCTTGGTATGGTAAAAATATTCAAAATACTTCCGATCATCTCAAACAGTCTAGTGCGTGAAGGGTTTGTCCATTAACTGTACCCGCGCTATCAAAAAAATCTAGTGACCATTGCCTTCATTTGGAGCTTAAACTAATTTGGTGCAAAAATGGATTGCCCATATTTAACACTATGTAAAGTGAAAATTTGCTGCCTCGCTTGTATCATGACGCCATTGTGATGTCATTCATACTAGGGATGTTGGTACCTATTTTGGTACTATTGGAAAGACGAGGACTATAGCTATCTATAGCTCTAAGTAGTAAAATCATACGCATCAGGCAGTGGCGTAAATTTCTCGTTGTCATGGGGGAGGTGGGGTAGCAATCAAATACATTGTATCAACATAAGCTTAAAGGTTTCTCTTGGTCAATAAACAAATTCATAAGAAATGCATAAATATAATAAAAGTATGTCTCGTACGCGAATCTTCAAAATAAAATAACATTTATCAACCTTTTCTTAAGCCTTTCGGACCGATAGAACGCCTGAGCGTTCCTTGCAAATAAATAAATATACTTTGAAAATACATTCAGATACTATTTTGGTATCGCAAATGTGGAACAATCCAAAAGATGAAGTTTGGTATAATTTTCACGATTATAATTTGCTTTACAACTTCGGGCAAATGCGGTTGTTTGCCCTGGAGAATGCATGTGAATTGCAATGCTGAGAGATCTAGACATGTCTTTAGGTGACAGTTCAAAAATGAAATCCTAAAATTAATTCCGGGTTGAAAGGGTTAAAAAGCGTGCATTTACGTACAAATGAGCATTCCCCAATTTCAGAAAGTCTTTCTTAATAACAAATAGGTTGTGGAGAGTTAGCAGATTGTTTTGCAGCAACTACCAAATTGCTGGCACGCTACTTTTTGTTTGTTAAATAACCAAATATATTCAAACAGCTACAAACACTGGAAGCTCGTCTTGAAAACGTCCTTTCAAATTTATTGTTATTTAGTTCATCAGACAGGAGCTGGTATCCATTACATCACCGCAAATGACCCTTTCTGATCTCTGTCAAATGATTTCCAGGCACATAGAGTCAGGAACATCCGACTGTCTAATAGATAGTATGGGAAATTGACTTCTTGTAATATAATATGGTGATGTCTATGACGTCACACATATCACCTGCTTTACATTATAAAATGACAACCTTTGAAAGCAACGAAATTACATAATATATCATGTATATGATATATGGAGAATGTATTAGCAAGATATACATTCAAAACACAAAATCGAGCCGATATACCATGTTAAGTCGTTGCCTGATCGCATGCTCCTGCAACCTATGCCATGTCATTCCATGATGAACTTTTAAAACAAACACAAAATGATAAAGAATAAAACATTGATATTAAGACATTTGTGATCTTGATTGTGTAAATTGGGGAATTAATGATGCAACAAAAAACGAAATTTATTTGCAAACAGATTTAAAAGTATGCGATAAACATGCTCCAATCAAAACTTTAAGATTAAAAGAGAAGATTATATCCCTGGTTGGAAAACAGGGACGATATAGTGAATTGATGCATGATAGGGTAAACTAGGAAATAATTATCGGAAAGAATATATTAGATTCTTCTATGGATCAGAAAGAATATATACGTTTGTTTCATTGATGAAACAAAACGTAAATATTTTGCAAATAAAATGGGACAGAATCGTGTAGAATCTATTGTATGAGTTCATCACTACATTATGTTATTAAGTGGTCAGTCAGGTTTTTGTAAACAACACTCTGCGAACACAAATGGAAAACGAAGATTGACAAGGGAAACTATGTCGGTGCTGTTTTCGTTGATCTAAGCAAAGTATTTGATATGGTAAACCACAACTTACACCTAAAGATATTGTATTCCATGGGGATCCAGGGCAATGGAAATAAATGGTTCCATTCACTTGTCTGAACATACAATGTATTATGTTTAATAAAACAATTTCTAAATCAAAGTTTATTACATCAGATGAGCCTCGGGATCAATTCTCGCCTCCTCCTATTATTAATAATTTGCCAGATAAGCTGAAGGATGCCAAAGACGTAAATGTAATTAAAATTGCCTGAATAAAGATCTCAGGACCAATCGTATTGAGTTCAATGAGAAATGCATGAAAGAAGATAGGTCATGTTAATTGGTATAACATTCAGAACCAATCTCGCATCAATAAAAGATTGAAATTGAAAACGGTAATTTATTAAATACCTGGAAATTTATATATGTTGTAACTGAAAATGGTAACATCATTTCATGAGCATTTGTACAAAGTATGTACTAGCATTGCTATCATGAGAAGAGGCAAACCATTCGTTCCTAGAAAATCTTTGATCACGATTTGTAAATACTTTGATTACGATATCATCGTATGGAGTAATGGCGTGACTAGTATTAACAAACTTACTTCGACAATAATTTTCAACATCTTAGTGACCACCATAACAATAACATTGGTACAACAAAGTAGGGCTGGTCTATTGTTTATTCCAATGTGTAAAGCCGTGGTAAGTTAATTTCAAATAAAGGCACAACCACTTTATTCCAAGATATTTTGCATTCTACAACATTGATGCCATTTAAAGAGACTCTGGCACATTTGGAAAATAGTGCACCCTCGAGATTTTTCATTTTGCACGGTTGTAAAGTTTATATATATTGGCCCTCACCTGAAACAGAAAGATTTTAAAATAAAATCGCTCTGGAAGTGGTTTGATTCAGTAGCCCATGGATCATGGTGTTGTTACAAACACTTAAACACAAGAAAACACCACGCCGAAGTTGATTCTCGTGGTATCCACCCTGTTTGACTGTTCTGTGACCTTTGTGGCCTTAATAGTTATGAGTCCGTGGTACCAATGAGTCTGTGATATTCATGAAACAAACACATTTGTATACGGCAGACCCACAAATTAGGCTTAAAAATTACCGGATGTCTTAGCCTCTTATAAAGTCTCCTATATGTTTTGTGTATGATATTTTGTGTATAAAATGCATCTGTATTCTTCCAAGGTACTAGACTATCATTTGAGAGGAAATTAAAGAAAATTCATATTTGGTTGAAAATGTGCCAGTGGCACTTATAGGCTAAATTTTTTTAAAAAATAATATGATGTTATTTTTAACTATATATTTTAATTTTGTCATATGCGTTCTATGCAGTTATTCAATTTTATGTACTTTTCAAAGCAATATCTTGCTTATACATATTGTATATTTATGCGTATACAGGGCCCTGCTGAAAATCAACCCTGTTGACCAAATTGCACTATCGAGATATGGTTAATAAATAAATAAATCTTTTAAACTTAAAATCATGGGCCAATAGAATAGCAACAACAATAACAAAAAAAAGTTTAGGCATTATTGACTACAGGGCGAGTAAAAAAGACAAATCAGTACCAACATTAATGAAATGGATTATGAATTGGATAACTATTTTTAGATGAGAAAAATATTTCGATTGCTTTACTTTTTAAACAAACAAAACACATCAGGTTAGTCCAAATGTGCACATTTGAAAAAGTATCAGAAGTGCATGGACTTAAATAGGTAAAGTGAACTGAAATCTAACTAGAAGGTAGATTTATTTCACCATTGATGCCCTGAATATCCTGAGCTCCTATATTTCTTCTGCAACATATTCGATTGGTTCATCTTATTTTCAAACTGTAAGGGATTTTACTGGAGTTACCTTTAGTCTTCTGCATCGGAATCACTGCTACCGTCCGATTCCTAACAGATTGTTTATAAGTACCATCAACATGTGTATAGATTATTGTTAATTTCTTGGGATACCATAGCAATATGAGATGGATTTTAGGAGGCCCATTTGTTCTTCAGATTGTCACAATGTCAACCACACATAACGTTTTACCTGTATCTCGAGAACTACAATGACAAAACTTTTGTAATCTGTGCTACCATGCACAACGAATCAAATACACATTGACATAAAAATACCTTGTCAAAAAAGTCACATCTCATGAGCATCTATGTCTTTCACGGATTTCACGGATGTGTAGATCGTTGAAACCCTCATTTATGTAAAGGTATTAAAAGAGGAACGGAGGGGCTACACCAAATCAACAAACCAGTTCTGCTGCAAGGTTGGGTACAAATCAATGATTACAATTGTAACCCTTTGTTACCTATTTCAATTAATGGAGGTCCAATGACCTTTGTCTAAATGGGGATGTAATCTAGTAAAATCCATTGTTATCTGACTACTAGGGTGATTTTTTCTTCTTTAACTGGACTGTTGATTTTGTGTAGCTACTATGTTGCTCTTTCAATACCTTCACATAAATGAGAGCTAGTCCATACAGCAGTGGAATCTATGTAGTAGAATACTTATGTCAGCCATAGCTGCTCATGAGATGTGACTTTTTTGACAAGGTATTTGATTCGGCATATATATATGGTAGCACAGATTACAGAAGTTTAGCCATTATAGTTCTCGAGGCACAGGTAAAATATCCTGTGTGGTTGACACTCTGAAGAAATATACGTCGGCCTCTAAAACTCTGAGAATTCAGACAGTAGCAGTGATTCCAATGCAGACGATTGAAGGTAGCCCGGTGAATTCCCTTTTTATTTGAAAATATAGGCTGATAAAATTGAATTGCAAGGTTTGATCTATCAAATAAGATGAATCAATCTTGGCCTCCTGAAATTCATCTCACGTTTTTCATGTGGATGTTCTCATGAAAACATTAATTTTAAAACTTTTTTTTTTTACTTGAGTGTTTTTGAAAATTAATCAATTTTGAGAATGAGAATGTCAAAAATGAAATTCTTTCACACAGGAGGTAAACATAATGATTATTATCTCGTAATTAAAAATTAATGTTTCCATGAAGGAACCCACAGAAATATCTGATTAGGAGAATTAAAGACCTGCCTAATGTAGAAATGATTTATATGGGTGCATGCTACCTAAAATTTTGGTAAAAAACAAACTACCGAAACCCAATTCAAGGACACTCTATACGCAACAAAAAGATTAGGAACCTCATTATAAAGAGTAGGAATTCGATGGCGACAGGCCAAAACCAGTCACTGACAAAATTATGATCAGTCATAAAGCTTCTTTTTTTTTTTAATTTCTATAGTTGACCACTCAATAACTTCAATAATCATAATTTTGACTGGTTCACCACGTTCATCATGTTCTTTTGCCCCTGATCTTGTTAAAGCAATAATCAATGTCCTTGTTCTGTATCGTCCTGTTTTGTCCTGTCGTGTCCCGTCCTGTCCAGTAATTAAATATTAATCGTAAACACTGTATATTATTAGGTGGGGTCGTGCTCAAAGTCCACCAGACTTATTATGGCCTCTCCTGTGTTTGATATCACGCCATTTCAACATTCTGCATAATTATTTTGTTCCTTTAAAATATGTCAATATTTATTCCTATAATATCTGTAAATAATTGTATCATAATGTAATGTATTGGCTGAATGAATTGAAATTCGTTAAGTATTTGGCTAACCCAAGTCAATGTCTTAACTTTAAGAAATTTAACATTCTAATTTGTATCCAGTTATGTCAGCCTGTTGTATTTTGCTAAGCAATCATATTTTCAAAACAAATCATTGAATTCGTTAACTATTTGGCTAACCCAAGAATATTCCAATTTGTATCCAGTTATGTCAGCTTGTCATGTTTTGCCAAGCAATCATATTTTCAAAAGAAATGATTATGATAAGTCATTTATAGAGGTAGGTCCTTGATGCATACTAAATTAGTATGCTTAGCGAGATTACGTCAATTGAATGCCAACACCTGCCGGCGAGCAGTCCACTAATCTCATATAACCATTACACAACACAACGAACAACACTTGATAGTTTAAACATTAACATCATTCAATCATTAATCAATTAGATTTCAACATTTGTAGTTTTCACAAATGTTGTTCTACCTTTTTGTTGTTTTTTGCAGTATTTAAAGTTCATCAGACTCATTTTAGAAAGATTGTACTCGTAGAGGGTTGAGTTAATTATAGTTGAAAATGATTATATATATTTCTGGTAAACCGATCTATCAAGTTCAATGTTTGTGGTATCAGAGTGATGTTAAGTTATCTGAGAGGCCTGGGTGCTGTGCAAACTGAAGGTCAGGGAGGCATAGTTATACCGGAAGAATGGGAGTTAAATGCAAGCAATAATGTGATATTTTTCCAGGGAATCTGTTAACCTATATATTTCATCATGGTAGAAATTACTGTTATTACAGTTTAGATCCTTCAGAAGTTATTATACCCAACAGTGATTACCTCTCTACAGGGATATTCCTCGAAAATGCCAAAACCAGTTGGGACAGTCAGGAGTTCAACCCTACTGTCTCGAAATTTACTATGATAGGCACGTAGTAGGGTTATAAATGAGATTCCTATTCTCAAGTTTGGAAGAATGTTTGAAGATGTTTTCTATAGTTTAAAAGGGTGTTGAATCATAATTTTTGCGGTCACCTCTGGGAAATGTGGGGAACATGTACAATAAGCCACGAGTACACATAGTACGGGGTAAATGAAACAAATCAAAGTGGTTTAATGTACAAGAAAGTATGTCTCATTGTAAGACTTTAAAAGTTAGTTTGTTAATATGCCGACCTTACACCCTGTTAAGGTTCAAGTCATGTCCCATGTGCAGAAAGTCATCTACCTGTACACAGTATTTCGCCTCATATTCTGTTTCGAAAGGAGTAGGGTGTTAACCTAAGGAATAGGTTGTTAACCCTAAACTAGTAGATATTATTTGCACCCTATGGCCAGCAACCTAAAGGTAGAGACAAGGTTTTGACGTATCCGCCACGAGCAGCCCGCGCTTGATAGAAAGACGCTATACAAAATGGCTTATCTTAGCTTTTTACATTGTTGACTCATATACGGTTGGGGATCCAACTCTTTGATACAATAAACATCTCAACATTTGTTCTTCATATTTCACGTTACGACTTATATAATTAAATGTTCCTGTCTGAAATTGAATTTATATCTTGATACGCCCATCAAATAACATTTAAGGCTTTGTAATGCAGTTTGTAAGTGTTTCCGGGATGGGTTATGTCTGGGTAACGGTTATAATTTACGGCGCTAATTCTTCACATTCCTGGAAGTAGCAAAAGTAACGTTAAATGTTTTCATGTCTACTAAAGACCAGCTAGCGAGGGCAGATCACCGAGTTGCTACAGCATATAATCATGGAGAATAAAAAACCGATTCAAACGTGTTGTGATAAGTTTTTAAAAAAATGACGATTGAAAGTACCTTACAGAACCAAAATAACTACAGTTATCATTTTATACAATCATTGCTGCGCGTCTCATCAGCAAAATACGATTTGCGTGAAAGATTCCCATCAGTGATTCACATTATGTTGTAATACATTGTCAACTACTTATCTTATGGATCCAAGATTTTATAATATGAATATCTCAAGTTTAAAACATGTGGGACTGTTTGTAGAGATGGGAATTATCAATGGGTCATTTCTTACGCGAATTAAAATGAAATGCATTGTAGAAGGCATTTGTCATTTGCCGAACCAAACCTTCTGTCAGCGATGTTTTCGTGCCTAGGACTCCCGGAAATATGATACGTGTGGGTGCTGACAGAGGAATGTCAACGGAAGTAAACTAGATGTTGCAATTAATTAAAAATTGCGGCAGGACGAAAGTTAATCACGCCGCCACGGTATACTGGACGGCCAGCGTCACACATTCCACTGACCAATATAGAAGGCGGTTACTTCACGAGCCTAGATTCCTCGTGACTTGGCGAGCGGACGAGTAGACCGGATTGAATGGTCAGCATTAGTAATAACAACATAACAAATTCATTGTGGTGGTCACTCTGAGTCCCAGCATATAAAAAACAAATGTTTTTAAAAAGGTGTATTTTTCAATTGTTGATATCAATATATCTTGCAAGACCACGACTCCCGCACGACATATTTTGCAGCAATTCCCGGATTTGAGTATCTATTTGCTATATACCTAAGAAAGGCACAATTTCAAAAATTGACAAGTGCTGATTCCCAAATGACTAAAATGCAGGATGTATGTGGTGTGTGGGGGGGGGGGGGTGCGGACGAAAGCGCGCACGTGTGTGATCCATTAGACGATATCAACTTCCCCAGAAGATTTAGGACATTTGTTCTCAATTCTTCTATACTTCCTCAGATTTCCTGTCAGAAAGCCACACCAACTTACATTAACGACCTTATTCTGCGTCTGTAACTTATAAATTATTAATCATCAAAACGAGAGCTTGACATTTGTTTTACATTGCTGTTTTAATTTCCGAAAGTTTGGAGGAAATACCAATTTGGCATAATTTACAATAACTAGTCTAGATATGCGGGTATCTGGACTCACGATGATAATGGTCGACTGCGGTCGAAATGAGGATGAGAATGGTGAGAATTTATCCAATATCTTAGATGGGGGGGGGGGAAACCCAGAAACCCATTTAATGCTTTAATGAAAACTGTCCAAGCTGAAGATATTCACATGTAGTAACCTATATGAACTTTCACATAAAAAATTAATTTAATATAGGATAACACGCCATGGGCTTTGGGTATAGTATGTTCGAAGGGTATATCGACAATGGTATCGTGCGCGAAGATGTACAGGCCGTATTTGCAACACACAGAGGAAATAATTACACGCCTGTGTTTAAAAATTCCGCTGTTTACTATGTAAAAAACAGAACACCATAATTTTTATGTAACCATTATGAAAACTGTAAACGTAAAAATGTACAAATTAACTTATTAAAAGCGGCACATAAAATATATGTATTATAGTGTGTTTAAACATTTACCAAATCATTATGGTTGGAAAACGGTAAACACCATAATTTAGTTATAATTGTGTCAGAATTATGTAATCTTCCACTTGTTATTTCTGTAAATATTTGAACTCAATTATGTAAGCTTTACATATAAATTATGTAAATATTTGAACAAATTATGTAAAAAATGCTTACATGTAATTAGGCTAAAACATGGAACACATTATGTAAAAGTTTACATAATATAATGTAAATTAGGGAAAATAATTCACACAAATTAGTCACACAGACACTTCAGTATATGACAAGAATTCAACAAGTTTATTCAGCTCAAAAAACAACACAGTATATAAGTGGCTGACAATTTGGGCACCTTCCCCGGGGGTGAGAGGCGAGTTATTACAAATGACAGCTGTATGCCTGTATAATACTACAGTGGTAAACACTGTTGGTATCGTATGAGCCCAAACTTCATATGCAAAATGGGCTTACTATAATCGAACATACTTTATGTATACACGTACTGACCCTGTGTGTTCAACTTGACTGAGATAAAGCTTACTTTTCGTCATGACCCATCATCCTGAGAATTATAAGCAGCTCATATTCCCTGGTCTAAAATCATGATTATATTGTACACAAACGCATCAATACAGATAGAACAATACGTTAATATAAGTCCCAAATCCACACGACTCCATGAGGCTACGCCACTCTCCAAGATCCTCCATTTTCAATTGTGCCGAGCTCGCTCGTGTCGTGACATGACTTCACATAATTTTTATGTAAACTTCGCTAACTTTTACCGCGCATTTACAAAATTGGTTTACAAACCACATATGTAAATGAGTTTGTTTACATTATTTTATGTCTTTTTGTTTCTTTTTACAAAACGATGTGTAAATTTTACATAAAACAAGTAAAATAATATAATGCATATCAAATATGTAGTTATAACTTTCACATAATGTTATGTACCGGTATATTTACCAGCTTTTGCATAAAATATGTAATTTTCTACATAATGCCGGTTTACATATATATTTTTTACATCGTGTTTTCTGTGTGAACCAAAAAAAAAAATGGTTAACGCAACTTCAGGGGCTGTGTTTTAAAAAAAGTGTGTTGTAATGTTTGTTCTTTTCATAACATTGTCAATATTGGTCTTTGGCCATTTAATTGTATACATTTGTTGAAAAGAATTCTAACAAGGAACCGGAAAACAGTGGGCGAAATTTGGGTGAATTTCAGTTTTAATCGAAATCATTAAAATACATGACATTCCGCCATTTTGTATCACTCGTAACTTAGTGCATAAAATGTTGATATTTATTTAGAGATGGGTTTTCTCGTTTTTAAAATGTTTAAATATGGTTATGTACTCATTGGAAGAAATCTGTACGTATTGGCACATCAAGGTACGTTGTTCCACAAGTACATACAAACTTCTTGATGTAAATCCTGGTTTAGATAACAAAAAAATTAACAAAATCTCTATACTTGTCTCAGAATGATTGCAATCAACAAATTAAATTTTCTGTTTTACAATACAAAGTTACGTGGTGTGTGAAAATTGAAATGCCGACACCCTATTGTCTATTTCGGGTCCTTACAAATTTAACAAAGCGCGGAGCAGGTTATACTCCCTTAACTCTCGATCAATATAGGACGAACTGCAACGGTCAGTAGTAAATTGCAGAAATAGCAAAACCAGAATGGGTAGCTTCTGTGTGCTGAAAGTCGGGTCCAAGGCGATATTCTTGGCCACAGGTGAAAAATGCGCAATATCCATGATACTTAGCGGAAGTAATTCCAAGTCACCAATAAACATGCTCACATAATGATTGCACACAAACCGCCTACTTAGCCTACAACAAAACGCCCACAGTACACAAATAGCGTCAATATTGTAATTGTAAATGCGCATATACTTCTCGTGCTAGATTAGCTATTGTTTTCAGCATGCATTATTTTTCACGAATGCACTAGTGCTCTGTCAGATAATGCACGGGTCATCAGATAATGCACGGGTCATCAGATAATGTACGGGTCATCGGCTCTCGGGCTGCCTGCACTGACCCATACAGTCGTGTGCAATTATCCTGTTGAATGCACTGGGCTAGGTCCTTATCCTTATCATAAAAGCCAACATGTCAGTGTCCTACATGGTACATTGCACAAGAAAGGGCTAGCAATCCAGCATATATAATATCCTTGGTAAATACTCTTACCAAATAAAGCTGTACGTACAATCATTTTAATCCTTAAATAGAAGATTTATAATTGTGTGTAACAGAATTATTAATCACATCATTTTTGGTTTACAATGTTGCAAATGAAAAGGAAACCGAAACACAGAAATAAATATTACAATCAGTTATTATAACAAAAACACTCTAGCCCTCTTCAGCCCTACCGGCATTTTCACCAAGTTGCTCATCGGCTAAAAATCACATTATAGTTACATAAATCACATTTAATGAAAACAGCTATATACCATTTTTTTTTACTATTTTCAAAATAAGGCTTTCTATCCTTTGTTGTCTTTCGGATTTTTTTACTGATTACAACCTCTTTTTTGAGGAAGTCTTATTTGTAAATAACTTGAAAAATATGGAACCGATTGTCATGAAAGTTTTGCAAATTTCATATAACAGTAAAGGCTAATTTCAGTGCAGAGTCAACTTGATAACTTAAATTCTGATTTGAAGTTGTTAATTTAGCATGCACAAGCTGGTTGGAGAGTTAGCGTGTATATTCAGGACAGGACAGCAAAGCGAATAACCCAAACCAGGCGTGATAAGGATGAAATCAGTACCGGTGTATCTCTGGCCTTTATCATCATGCATGTCCGCATTGTTATTTGTTTATTTATTTTTATCGAGGGCATATATAATATCATCCTTTGGTAACTTAAGAGATGTAGCCGTGTCGGCTTCGTTGGGACATCTATGACCTCTTAAACATCGCAAGGTTTTTCTGTTTGGATTACCTTACAAGTGCAACCAATACTGTCTATTGACAAGTATTGAAAGAGTCACCTTCTCTAAATACTCACAGCAGGGTGCCATAGAGATAAACTTTACGTCATCCGAAGGCCTAATACGTCACTTTGGACAACACTTGGATCATGCGTCCCTGTAAATAAGAGGATGTTTTCTTTGGAATTTTAAATTATTGATACTTTATTTTGTAAATTTGGATTATACCTAATGCTAAAAAAAAATGTAAAGAATAAAGGAAAAAATCATCCCAAAGTTGATTTAAAATCGGTAAACAAAAACAAAAATGTTATTGATAACGTGTAATTTACGTAATAGGATTAACAAACTCGGATTTGACCAAAAGGTATTAACTAGCCAATCATATGCATCTGAGAAAAGCTTAAAAGTGCATACAGATATATAGAAGGTTCGCTTTTATTGGTTACTCAGAGATTACTACTAATTCCAGATTTTCAAATACTTCTTATACTTGATTTTCTTATTTTTTAGCTACAATCAAACTTTAGACTCATCTATTTCAAAATGCCATTTTTGGACATAGCCAGTTCTGGCTCTAAGGGGACGCTCTATATAAAGTAAATGATCTTCAACGGTTTAGAGCAGTGTCTATTTTGCAGAAAGTCACATATAGAGTTTCACGTAGAGTTTCAGAAGTTAAGTCATTGGTGTGCTTCCGTGAGGCAAACTTGAATGCTCTGCCGTATTTAATACTGATCTCAAGCATTTGTTGCAAAATATAAAGTGTTTTGTCGACTTTGTAAATACCGTACGACGCATAAACAAGAGAAGATATTTCACAAATGCCATGCCATATCCTTGTAATTTTGTTCGGCCCTTGTTGATCAAGGTTGACATGAATTCACTGAATATCTTGTACTTCATATGACTTTGTAGCTGAGTTGGGCATATTAGTATTATTGTTTCCAGTGTTACAATTTGCTTGTATAGAATATTCGATGGGGCAATATACGTTATGGTATACTATTAACTAACTCAGACAAAATATATAAGCGGTTTCGTTGATGTAACTTTCTACTGTAGATAGCATGTACTTTGCAAACTCTTCAGTCATGGCGTGTTTGTAAGAGTTAACGTGCCTCGGGATGTAGTGTATTTCTCGAGTCTGAATTTGCGGCAAGATTCCAGCCGAAAATTACTTCTGTCTTCAATAAACGTTATTAAAATTTACAAATTTTACAATAGCCCCATTTGATTAGGCAAAGAAACGATAACTGGTACATGTTCCCTTTTTCTAGCCGTTATTTGACAATAAGAGAATTCAAAGTTTCTTTTACTGTGAGATGGAAGGAAAATACTGACAAGCAGAATGGTTTACATCATATGTCAACTATACGTATCCAGGGACGAGCCATGTTAGTCAGCCCAACAATAAATGATTGCTTGTTGCATGCACGTGTCTTAAGTGAAAGTCAACCGAGGATCTTTCCGAGCTTAGACAAATAACTGCCCTACGCTTTAGTTAGCACGGTTCAAGCCAAAGAGGATATATGGAGAGGATTGATGGGGCGCGTCGGATTTCACTCCCTCGCATAACCTTATCAACTGTGATGCTTTGCTCGTCTGTCTACAGAAGTACACTGGAGCCAATCCTGGGCTGCTATCGCTAGCCATCCATAATGATGAGCGTGTTATGACAACGTTATTAATTCCTCCTCAAGATGGCCTCAACCATATTTCACAAGGGGATTTCCCTTGATTGTTGTGGTTAACATCTAACCTTTGGCAAATAATTTGATTACGCTTAATTTGAGGGTATCACAGACGCTAATTAACATCCCAAAAGAAAGTATAATAGTTAAGTTCACGCGATTTGCTACTAGTACACATCAACAGACATGACAGAAGACATACTTATTGGGTATTTTTTGGACAGAATGTTAATGCCTAAAGATTAAGCGGTGTACTTGTTATGAATTAGCAAAATATTAATCTTGTGTACGTCTTTTCATTAAGTCATTTCTTCTGATCTTTCAACACTCTTGTCTTGCCTAGTAACAGTCCAAACTCCCACAAATGATGATGACGTCAGGTCTGTCTTTCTGTCAACTAGGTACCATATGTTATCAACCGTTATATTTAAATCACTTGGTTAACCTTCGGTATATCTGCTTAATGACATCAACAGGAACAAACGTATTGCGACGGTTTATTTTTCAACACAAAAAGAAAAGCAATACTCCTTAGCTATTAATGCTAGTGTAATATTTGTTAACAATCAAGTTTGTCTTTGAAGTTTTTAAGAAGAAAACAGAATATGTCAATGTAAACTTGAATTGACGCATGCTGATAGTTTTCCACCAACGTTTAATGGAGAGCTTACATATTCCAGTTCTTTGATCAGATTGTCTAAATATTTATACATCCCTTCGAAAGATAAAGTATGCACGAGCACATTTTAATGTGGATGTTTATAATGTGAATTCTTTAAATTCTATAGCATCCCAGAAACTATCATCAATCTATTTCTAAAATTAGTCAAAGTTGCCGTATTTATGTTCGAAGTTTTCGCTTCGTGCAATTCCAGTGTTGAGTGCTTTGCTCCCATCCGTTGTTACATCCATGATTAATTACAGTGACACTGCGTGATCTTTCTCTTCGTCCTCATGACTTTCTGTATTATAGTCGGAATTTGGGTATCTCTCAAATCATTTTCTATATAATAACTTTCATCGACATACAGCGTGTCAGCGAAAAAAATACACCTTGCCGTTGGAGGATCATAATTTGAAAAAGACATGATGAAATCCAAACTTTTAACTCGGAATAAAAGGTGTAGTTTAATTTCCACCATTGGTAGCAAAACCAATTGATTAGTTTCACTGATTTGAAGAAATATGCAAATACGTAAGACATTGCCACAACTCTCCATCCCAAGTTTGACAGACAGTGACGCAAGAGAAATGCAAATCTGAAACATTAGTTTCTAACAAAACACAACAAGTGAAATTCATGTTTCTATACTGAATTACTAAATCTGGAAATGTTTCTTTCAAATGTTGAAAAATTCCCAACGATAGCACAATAAGATTTTTTAAACAACTCTTTTTTTGTCCATTCCAATGGCATTACCGCTATTGAAATTGACCTAAAACGACTCCAGCGACTGTAAAATAAAGCTGCGCGTCTGGTGTTTGCGAGTGGACGGGACCAGCCCTCTGTCAGCTTCCTGAGGTCTTTACACTGGCTTCCTGTGAAGGAAAGAATTATCTTTCAGTTGATGATATATGTTTACAAATGTATCCATACGGAAGCTCCTGCCTATTTCACTGATCTTATCTGTTTGCATAATGATAGTATTTCAGGCAGTTATAGGCAAAGGCTTCGCTCAGCCTCTGATGCTACACGCCTTTCGATTTTCTGCTCTAAAAAGAAAGCAGGCGAGAGTTGTTTCAAGATCACAGCTGCCTAGCTTCCATGTAGCAGTCAAAGGGGACGAGCCACTTGGTAATTCTGCTAGAACTATGGAAAATCAGTTTTTTTTAGATATTTTTAGCTTAGCCCCTGGACAGATAGGGTTTACAGTTACTTGCTTCACTGTGTAAATGAAGTTACTGTAATTGTTTATGGTGCTGAAAAGTTGAAAAAAGCAGAAAGTTGAAAAAGCACAAAGTTGACAAAGCACACAAAACACACACGCACACAAAACACACAAAGGACACACATACAAAGCACACACACATAAACACAAAGCACACATAAAAACGTACGCTAATATACACCACACACGGACTCAAGCACGGACACACATACACATTACTGAAATCTCACGGAGGTACCCTGTAATTAGTTAGGGGGAAATTTATTCATTTAGATATTACCTGTAAGTGTCGTACGTCAAATCCAATCAGATCGTCAGTGTCGATGCATAAAATATTCATACATATTTTATTGAATAACATTAAATGATTATTTGGATATCGGCAACGTTTGAGTGCTCATTCTAATATTAGAAAATATATCTAGAAGATATCCTTTAAGAAATATTCTGTTAAAAACAAAAGGAATTCTGAATCACATGCAATGGCTTATTCTAATAATACCCAAAATGTAATTTTAACACTCTCATCTCACTATCCCTCCATTCTTTGTTTTCTAGAAACCACAAAACCAAAAGAAACTGCTACCAAAGTACGCCACCGTCTTGTGCCTTCAATACGGGTGGAATCAATCTCAGAAGACATTATCCAACCAGAAACGTCTTCAATACAAGAAGAAATACCTATTAAAGAGGACAATCAACTGGAGCAAAAGCAGGCTCCAGAAACAGAATCACAATCGAACACTGGTGCGCTTTCATCTGAACTTGTCATTTCCGAACCTTCAGAGATAAAGTCGGATATCGTGCCTTCTTCCAGTAAAGACTCAGATAAAGACACTGTAAAAACAACACGAAGTACAAACGTGCCTAGATTTACTGCTACGTGCACAAGCACAGTAACCGTCCATGTTAAACCTACAGATGACAATAAGACTGATAGGCCAAAAAGACGTGGAAGTCCTCCCGTCATTTTAGCAGCCATAGCTTACCCTGGCGAAGATAATAATGGAGAAAATATTGATGAAATTGTTCTTCCATATCATCGACCAGTTCATAGTATCTCAACGCCACAGGAAACACATGAGGAACCTCCGAAGACCACTGATAGTTTGAGTGATGAAAATACGAACTATGTGGTGAGTAGTGAGGAGATTCATCTCGCCCGGCATGATAGCCTGGGAGTGCCACCTGTGTACGTTGGAGAAGTATCATTTCCTGGACCAGTAGATAACCGCCCCCCGCCGCCACCCTACTCTGTGGCTATTAAAGACGTAACCCCTCGTCAAAAATCAGAAGACACCGTTTCAAGTTTCAAATTAGATGTACCTCAAGTTGTCACTGGAGAAGTAAGCTTTCCACCATTACCTGAACCGTCGGAAGAAATACTTCGACAGGAGCAGGTTGCAAGAAACAGGGAAAGCGTCCTTGTTAAGAAAATTGGCAAGCAGAAAGTGCGTCCAAGGAGCCTTGACATACCTATTGTTGTAACTACACCTGATGACGACGAAGATGGGGAACCACAATTCGACACAGTCCATGGTGTTAAGAGGAAACACAGCTCTATTTTAAAACGAAGCAATAGCACGGAACGCCCAGGTCGAAAGAAGTCTGTTACATTTTCCCCAGACATACCGCCATATGACGAATCAAAACGTGTAAGTCGGAGAGGAGGACGGGTTTGCAGACGACAAAGGGCCATAAGACACCATAGTGTAGATTCTCCAGATCCAACAATTCCTCATGCTGAATTTGATTTTGGGAGCTTTCTGGCCATACGTTATGATGACAAACCCCCACCTACGTACGAAGAATTCCTTAGCATGTCTCCGCCAGCTAAATGGTCTGAAGGTGACCCATCTGAGAGGGATACTTTTTCAAGAGCCCCGTTAGTAAAAGAGGGAGGTCAACAAGAAACCATTGTCTTTGACAGAAGTTGGCCACACCCATTTTCACAAACTTCGCGAACAGCACAATCGACAAAACGTAAATCCGACGACGTTTTGTCTATGGATGATGACAAAACAAAGAAAAGTGCCAAAGACCGGTTCTTCGAGGCATGTGGAGCAAAAGCCGTAATCTCTGTACTTTGTACCCAAGAGTCTATCAGTGAACCCAATGGAATCAGGGTGCCCGATCAAGATTCAGGAAGTCAGTCTCCAACTGCTACCACTAAGTCTACAGACGATGCTGACCAACCACCTGACGTGACATATACAGCCACCAGACCCCTCAGTAATCGCGGGGCAGCTAAATCAAGATTCTTCGGTGTTAAAGAAGACGAACTCCTAACCTCTAGATTATTTGTTCAAACAGTACGATATTCAATTGACTCAGATACCCTAGAGACGGAAAAGTCAAGCGTTCCCAATAGTCCTACTCTTGTGGAGGAAGAAGAACCTGACGATGACGAAGAAGATGATGCAACCAGTGCAAAAAGTAGGTTCCTGTTATCTTGCAAAGATGAGGTAGACGAAGATAATGAAGAAGCTGATGATGAAGCTTCGATGGCAACCGAAAGTGATATGGCAAGACGGCGAAGAAAACAGCAAGGGGAAAGTACAGGTAAGATACAGTGTACATCTTTGACATTCACGAAACTGTGCTCTAATACTCATTGCTCCTTAACAAGCTATGAACTAATGGAGTCCTCTATTCTTTTCATCAAAGTATAACAAAGGAACCTTACATTGCTATTGATAGTCAACATCTTATACCATTTTAGTTATTTTGATATATCATTTCATAATCTTTTCATAATCAGCTACATCAGACGCGCATGTCAAAAGGAAAAGTGAATCAGAGAGTGATGAAGACTCTTCAGATGACCAAGATATTCTTCATAGTATTAGCAGTAGAGGTACGTTGATATATTTTCACCAGTTTTACCAATATAAGTAAAAGGGTTTGCAGAACAGCATCGCATAATATCAAAACGTCGAGAGTCAGTGATGCTACACATAGTAAAATACCATAATTTAAGTTCTGCCACTTAACATTTTTGAGGCGTTGAAATGCTGTCGAAGCAAAAGATAATATCCTATTGAGATTCCAGAGCAGATTTGGCAGAGCATAGATTTACAACTCGTTGGTCGTTGGTGTCACGATCCAACCACTTACGAAATAGACTAGTAATACGAACACGATCCAGACGTCACAAGTTGGTTATTTTTAAACGAGTTTCTATTTCCAGCAAACCATTAATCTGGTTCATTGCCACGCACTTGCAAAGTTCTATATTGAGAAAGTGTTTCTATTTTTGTACCGCTTCATTACGAAAGAATTCATTACGACCTCCAGAAGTTGGAAAGTAAACATTTACCGTGTTTACGTCAATACAAATAAGGGCGGCTAACCCGTGACGATGGTATATTCGTCCCAGGACCAACTACATAACTTATGTCATCCTGTAAAAGCATTTTACTCTTCATACGCTCATATGCTAGGTTACTCGAATTGATGATTTTCTTCCAGAAGAAGGATTAAGACCAGCAAATAATAGACATACCGGTCTTTATGAAATGATGAATTTTGATTATTTTGTTTCTTCAAAGCGGCTGCTTTGTTAAGCCTTGCATCTGTTGCTTCCATTGGGTTATTGTGCGATCCTAGGTTTCGGTGAAAGATTGATAATAGATGGAAAAGCTGCGTACGGCAAAAGAACCTTATACCCAATGCCACAAATAACTCATGCAGTTCATCATTATCGTTGGCAAGTTAATGAAATGTTCACGCATGTCTCTTTATTTTCAGTTGGGTTCTGGGTTTCCTCTGTCAAAAGTACTTGGCGTGCATTGTCCTCAGTCGACAAGTCAAGCTATTATTAGGCCAAAAAAGCAAGTTTCATTTTTCAAGTTTCAAGTCTCATTTTTAAAAATTTTAATTACATTTTTGACCCACATTTTATAATTTTTTCGGTTGCTTCGCGGCCGAATTTTCATTTTTTTTCCCTGAAAATTAAACAAAATCAAGTGAACAAAAACCTAAAAAAATAATGCGCTAAAATCATTTTAAACAAAATACGTGCGGTCTTTTGAGACAATTTTTTTCTTGACCTTATGTACCGATTTTTTATTTTTGTTTTGGCACCATCAAGATGACTATTTTGGTATATCTTCTGTGGCTTTTACTTCTTCACTTCACTACCAGAGCTGGTCTCTATTGCACACACGTACTAGAGCTGGTATCTTTTAAGTAACTCTAAGTATTAAATAAATTGTTTTTAGCCCCATTGGATGTTTGTGACACACTCAATTTGTATTTATCCACCATCACCATCAACAACGTCAGGTCGTCTTCTGTTGATGCTGAGGATATATTTGCAAGAGAATATCTAGGAGACATTACTTATTGAGAGATTACAAAATAACCATGATATTACTAGCCAAAGTCATGTGTGAAAGATTTGTATAGTTTAATTATACCCGTGATAATACGGCGTCCGTGATTGTACAGCGAATTTTAGTAGCTACCGCAAATTACCTTTTTGTAGAAGCAAAATCATGAAAAGATCATGGTAGAGTTTGTAGACGAAGAATAGAACTATGTATTTAATTGTACAGAAACGACCAGTTTATTGACCTCAGTTTGAATATTTTCAAGTATGACACCACAGAAATTTGAGTTAAAAACTTGAGCTTTTAACTAAAAAAATACTGCAAGTCGGAACTCACAAATCCCCCTGCCTTTTGTGTGACCAAGTACGAAGGTAAAACTGGGGTCAAATATCATGTTGAGGTCATTCGAGGTCAATATGAGCGAGCTTTGGTCACGTGGTTTTGTTGCCAAGTATGCATGCAGATGAGAATAGCAGTCAGTAAAGCTGATCAAAGAGAACACGGCATACGGACATACCTACAGACATACACACAGAATGAATCTGCTATTACAAACACCCATGGCTTTTTAGGCTTGTGAGATAAAAATGCCTCAATGCGGCATAAAAAAAACTTTAGACGTAGTACGACCGATTACTAAAATCTCAAATTGGTTAAATGGTGCGGCCGGATATTGCACTTTTTGAAAATTTAAGAGGTGTGAGGTAAACGATAATATTGATAAATTAGTAAGTTTCCCCTTTTGAGCAGGTCTGTATTTTGAAAGCAAGCGTGTTTCAGTTGTTTTATGGGTGGTGGTCAAGGAAATACACCGTAACTAATTGTTGTTTCTTTTCCAAAGGCTCTGACAGATATCGTGGATTCCTTGAAGTGTCAACAGAAGACATTGGATTCTTTGACTCGGATTCTGAACAGGACTCTGATGAGCTTGATTCTGACAGTGTAAAGAGTATGGGATCTGATTCACTCTCGGGAGCTGGGGCGGAGAGTCCTAGTCCAGTTGAAAAACCGCCAGATGTGGAACGGGACTTCGCCGCGACAAGCCTTCTATAAAATACACCAACGTGTGGTCAGGTCAGCAATGGTTTTAATCATCTCACAAACCGAAAAGCATGTGAAAAGCATCATAGTGTTTAGTAGATAGATTAATGAACATAAGCTATATCATCATTTTGATCATATCTTTAAGCAAACGTTCTGACCAATTTGATCACCATGAATCTTTAGTTTAATTCTCATACATGTTGATGAATTAAGACTAAGTATCAGGTTCAATTTGTTCATTGTAGCCTCTCCCGGAAGTCCTGGTTTACACAATCAAACTGCTGTTGTTTTAGACAATGGCTCTGAGGTTCTGAAAGCAGGAATGGCAGGTAGCTACCTTCCCAGCGTATCATACCTACCGTAATTGGTCGCAAGAAACAGAAACCAGCGGGGATGTAGTTCGTGCAAGAACCAAGAGAGCGTTTATTGGACACGAAGTGATGGCAAGCAAACACGGAGTGATGTCGTTTGACTATCCCATAGAAGGTAAATTTGTCTTATTATATTATGGTCTCTCACGTAGAACATTCATCACATTTCTCTTACATCTGGGCAGATCCTGGATGGCAGCTGGTGGAGTTGTGGGCACCTTTGATTTGAAGGTATCCCCATAGGCAGAAGTCACAAGCTCAAGTCTGGTTTCCGTGGGGGTCTGCTGCATGACTTGGTTGGGGATAACCTCACTCTTACACAATATTGTACAATCTTCTCTGGATAAACAGGCGAAAACAGCAATGTTTTCACATATCCTTTGTTTCCAAAACCAACGAACCGAATCCTAACTATACAAGTATGTTAAAGAAATAACGGTTTTAGAAACGGTTTTAATTTTTATTTTGCTAATACGACTTATTTGGAAACCATGTTTTGCCAGTTAATTATGTATTTTCATTCCGATGATTTCATTACAGACTTCTAATTACAGTTAGGCGTAATATTCATTGTTTACTGAAGCTTGTAAAAGGTGCCCATGGATAAATGGTTTATTTAATATTTCTGTTTTTACTCAAGAATGTGTTTCCAGAAGAAAATCTTGTATTTATAGGCAATTTGTTGTGGTATTTAAGTGCATATCCCTTGGGAAGTTATCGTCCTCAAAATATGCTAGGTATTTAATCACTACATTCACCGAATGTTTTCATACGACTAATTTATTTGAATCGGGAAACATTTAATCATTGTGTTTCATCTGTTATCAGATGGTATCGTGGACAACTGGAATGACTTGGAAGCTATTTGGGAGCATGTAATTCTGCAAGAATTGGCACTGACGCCTGGGGAGCATCCGATACTCTTGAGTGAAATCGCCTCGGCACCAAGAGAGCAGAGAGAAAAGTGTTTGGAGGTAATATAAATTTGTACGTTTTGAAATCTACTCAATGAAATTCCTCTCTATGGTATCGTCATTAATGATGCAATGACGGCGTTGTTGCATTGCTAATCCTCCATCAGCCGCACCTTTATTCCATTTAAAAACCTTCTTGTTCTTTTTGCCATACCATTTTCGTCTATCATCGCACAGGTTATGTTTGAGAAATTAAACGTTCCCGCACTTTACGTAGCCAACGAGGCGGCTTTAGCTCTGTATGCAAATGGTGACACATCTGGTTTAGTGCTGAGTAGTGGTAGCGGTATTACCGAAGTGGTACCAGTATTGGATGGTAATACTCTCAAGCATGCAGTGACCACGGTAAGTGGACAACGTGAAATTAGAAGTAGAAATCGAAGATCCGTTACCTGAATATCCAAACTAGAAGGTGTCTCGAAAGCGTTACCTTTTAATTAAACAAGACTAGACATGCAAGTAACTCTGGCCCTGCATCAAGTTAGATCAAAGTTTGGGCCCTGGGCCTGCTTATGCATTAGAGCTATAGATATTAAGCATTGTCCAAAGCAACATTGACCGACTGGTTTCTACATTATTACGCATGGCTACACAGCCAAAACGTTTAACAACTCCAGCAACAACTCAAATTTTTAAACATTTTTCCATCTGTATAGTTGAGTTACAGGTATTCAAAGCTTTTTGCATGCTGACCCTATGGCTATTGACGTTTGACCTCTGATGTTGCGAATGTTTCACGAAACATTTAGGAATCGAGGATACCACATTTGGGCCCTGAGGCTGCTATCACATTTGAGCTATAGGCACTTAAAGCAATTTCCACATTTGGAATCGTTGATCTTTTACATCTAGGATCGAGATTTCAAAAAGTAACGTTTAGGACCCATCAGTGCTAAATTGCTACCAAGTTTGGACTTTGCCTGCATTCAAACGTTTCTGCATGTCCCCCCCCCCCATCCAAAATTAGATTAGACTTCTTTGAAAATAGTAAGTTTTTAAATGGCAATGGGCTTGATAAAGAAGTCAAAACCGATGATTTTTAAAAAGGTTACCCCTGAGCCTCCAAAACTACTTTTGCCCAAGAATTATCGCTCCCTTCCTCCCCCTCCCTCCCCCAAATGATGTCGATGCACTACAGCAAAACAACCATACTTAACAAAGACTTTTAGCAAGTTGATCAAACTAAAACGTAAACTGTGGAAATCTTACGTCATTATAATTATTTTGGATTGCGCTAATGTTGAATTGGGTTTTTATGTTGTGATTATCTTTTGTCTTCCTTTTTCCTTTCAATTCATATTCAGCTGGATATCGCAGGCAAAGAAGTGACACGACAACTGGGCCGACTTCTTCAAATGGAAAAGGGTTACAGCTTCAGCTCGTCATCCGAAAGGGAAACTCTCAGAAATATGAAAGAAACCTTAGCTTATGTCTGTTCAGGTATGTTCGTGGGCTAAAACGTCACACCTTGGTTTGTCAGGTAGCTTCAATTGCCGCTAACCAATTTGTGGTCAATAGTCTTAAACACGTTCATCAGTATGTTAAGAAACGTATTAAAAAGTTCTCAGTTCTTATTCAATCGCCAACTTGTGATTGAATTAGAATGAGAATGGATATTGGAAACAGTAGAAGTCTGGAAGTGTTGTCAGATGTCGGATCGGTTAGTTATTGTGGCAATATCTTCAGCAACGTTGTCAGAATGAAAAATTCCAACAGTGCAGTTCTGTGAATGCTTTTATCGCTTTCTGACATTGGTCAAACACATGTGAAAGCTGATTTTGGATTTCTATCGCCTCCTTGATCCAATGTGAGTAGCATTGGGATTCTTTGCCAATGATCTGCGCGTCCTCCTAACGTATGATTATTTTGAGAGACATGGTCGGTAATGGCGGACATATTGTAACTGATTTGAGATGCCCTTCTCGCCGCTCGTGTGAATTTCTTTTTCACTCACCTTTTCTGCTTCC